>JAQIXU010000422.1:0-35321 GCA_034701245.1 Strigamia transsilvanica | reverse complement strand
CTAATCTAGTTTCTTAGAATGTGCTTAAAAATTTTGAGTCCGGAAATAAGTGGGCGTATATGTACTCCATAATAGTTGTACCCTTGGAAAAAATATATTTCTCGTGACTTTTGCTTATAAAAAATTTGAGTAAACCCTCGATGCAGTTTAAAGCTACTTAGTAAGTGACATGGTAACAATTTATCACATAGTTTTCCTATTTTTCTATACTTTTGTTTCCTTGTAAAAAAAATAATAACAAAGTAAAATTACAATTTCCTGGTAATAAAATGCGATATAATTACACGTGTAAATCAAGCAAATTTAAATCCAAAACTCTTGTCATTTAAATGTAATCATAAAAGAATAAAAAGAAATGGCGGATGACAACAAAAGACTAAGAGACCCAAACCCGCCATAAAACATCATTTATGATTTCTCCTTTATTTTTAATGCAACTTGTTATTAATTAGTATTTAACGTAATTGAAATTGGGTTTTAAAAATCTTCATCGAACTCATCTTACCTTGTTTGGATGTTTAATGTGCAATAAGCCAGTGAGAATTTTCCTATTGATGGGATTGGGGCCTCATTTAGGGGTTGGGGTATAACAGCTTTTTGCATGGGAGAATCCAAACAACTTCACACGAGGTATGACTGGTCAGTATCAAGTATGGAACAGAAAAATGGAGGACAGCTTGGGTTTGGTTGACACATTTAGTCGTTTGTTTGATTGTGTGTGTGAATGGTCAAGTTTTAGCAAGTATTTAAAAAAAAAATTATTTTTTTTAAGATTGAGAATGGGCTAGTGGACATGAATAGATGTGAATGAACCAAGCACATTAAAAAGGAATTCTGGTGTATGAATTGCAGATGGAGCATGTTTTGTGCAGATGTTTTCAAATTGGCTAAATATGAGTGGTTAGGTATAAAATAAAACGAGAAATTAATGAGCTTTTAGTTGTTTAAACAAGTTTGGTGCAGATTAGAAAGTAGGAACTAATTTAAATTGAATACAATTCGGTTTTGATAAGTCGAGATTATTTGCGCGTCATTTAGATTGGAAATGTCGCGAAATGTTTCGGTTTTTAAGGTCGGCGAACGGCAATTGTGCAACAATTGTTGACTCATCGTCGTGGACTTGATGTGTTTTAATTGCATAATTAAAACAATCAAATATTTAATGGTTTTATTGCACTTCTGAGGAACACAATAATCACGAAGAAATATGAGAATTTTGTTTTCAACTTGTGAATTGAACGCCACTTATCTTTCTATAGAGACGCAAAATAAATCAAATCAAATCGAATAAGATAAAAAAAATATATATATTTATATATATTTTGGGCGTTAACTACTAACTAGACGATGTGATCGAGATAGTTTATTTGATGTGTAGTGTAGGCCAGTTGTTATTGAAAGAACAAATCACCCCCAGCGAATGACGGGTCAGGCAGCGAGCACTTGGTATAAAATGAACGGAAATTAAGGCCCCTTTTTGTCATCCACCCACTGTTAATCGGTGAGTAATCCACGGGCAAACCAATACACGCCAGGGATATAATGATTTGTTCCTCTGTTTTTGCTGTTTCCTCTACGCCACGTCATTCAAAACAGGTCAAGGCAAAATTTAATTATATTCACTATTATTCTAATAGAAAAACGGTGTCATTTACATGTTGAATTGCAGATGTTTTTTTTTTTAAATTTATTTAAAATTGGAAAAAAAATATTTATTTTTTTCTAGATTTTTATTTCTTTAGAAATGAATTTAACAAGCGCGAAGTGAATGGCGCCAAGCGCGCTGTATTTGGCGCACATTCGATTGTTTCTTCACCTGTAGCTTAATAAACAAAATGTAAACTGGCAATAATGTAAGTTGCGAGCTCGCCGTAGCAACTTCGCGCCACGAGCAGCGGGAGAAAACCATGAATGGTGTGTTCCGTTGACGTCACTGTATGAGTACTCAGGCGCGAGCGCAGTATTCTCCGCTGCCATTTTAATCCCAACGCTCTTTTCCTCGGTGTTGAAGTGCGATCTGGGTGAATTGGAAGATTGTACTGGTGGACAGGGTTTGCTCGAGAGCGGGCAAATAAGCAAGCAGTGGGTGCAGGAGTGAGAGAGAATAGAGAGCAGTAAAACTCACGTGATAGTGCACCACGTGGGAAGCTTTGAAATGCCAAGGATTTCGGTGCGTGGTCAGTGAACGGGCGACACTCGGTGGAATTAGTGCGCCTCTCTATCTACACTTTGTTATCGTGTTTTATTTATTCAACGTGGCTTTTCTTCTCGCCTGCTTTCAGGTCCAAGTGTGAGCCATGAATAAGTTGTACATAGGCAATTTACCGGCCGACGTGAACGAAGGCACTTTGCGTCAACTTTTCTTGGATAAAGGCATCAATTGCACCAATGTACTGGTGAAAAAAGGCGGCTATGCCTTCGTCGACTGTCCCGATCAAACCACGGCCGACAGGGCCATCGACAGTTTAAACGGTAGGTGCAATTTCTTTTCTATACCGACGGGTTTTGCGTTAACGCGATGGCATTTCGGCTGCTGTGAAAAGTGGGCAAAAGTATTTGGGTCATACAAGAAGCATGCGAGCATCACATGGCATGCACGGTCACAATATGGCTGCTCGCCGGGTTGGGTACCGCAGCGTGTATGTTGACAGGGATGGAATTGACGGGGAAACACTTGAATATCAATTTGTATCGGCCGATGAGGGGGTTAGAATTTTAAAATCGAGGCAGTCTCGTTTTGGTGCAGGTGTGGGTGCGGGTAATGCACGAATATTTAGTAGTGGGGTAGTGGAAAAATGAAATAAAAGTTTTTAAATTGTGCATCGAGGTTTTTTTTTTGTTTTGTTTGGGTTTGAAATGGAGAAATTTTATTGGTTGATATTTTTTTAAAATATTTTTTATTTAATTTAATTTTTTTTTTAATAAAATTGGGACGGGTTAAAAAAAAAGAAGAAAATAAATTAATTTCTTGGAAATTTGTGATGTGGATTGTAATTTTTTGTTTCGTGGAACTGGTTTTTGAGAAAATCCTATGACTGGGTGTTAAAAGTTCGAGCGCATGGTGTTAGGCCTAGTGCTAAGCCTAAAGGCGCATTTTGGAATAGGCTACTATTTAAAAATGGACCGTGATAACGTTGGTGTTGCGGTACGACGCATAATAATTTGCGAAATGATTGATTTTAGATGAGTTTTGGGGTGAATTAGTGAGTTTTAGGCCGATTTTTTGACACCATATAGCACAAGCTGAGCGGGCGTAGGGAGATAATGCCGTGGTCGTGGCCATTACCAAAATTGGATTAGAAAATTATTTTTAATTACAAAAGAAATAAATGCAACGAAAGACAATTGTCAATAATTTAATGTATCTGTTATAAGATAAGTTGTAGCCGAGCAATGTTGTACTAATGTATTTTTGTTTGTTATAGGTTACAGTTTTATGGGTACAGCCTTATTAGTAGAGCCTTCAGTACCAAGAGGAAGGAGGTAAGCTTTGAATATTTTGTAATTACTGCACAGTTTTTAATTTTTCTGTTTGGAAATGTGCAAAATTGAGATGGCACACTTATTGCTGGTGTTTTTTTGTTTTGTTTTACTTGAAATTGCAATTTTTAACCAGTTTTTAACTGATTTATCATGATAGTTTATTTATGGGAACCTTCTGAGAGATTTCAAGAGATGAGTACCAGCAACTAGTATTTATTTTTATTTTTGTTGTCTAGTACTGAGAAATTACCTTTTTAATCAGGTATTAAATTGGTAGAAATATCCATGAAAAAGAATCGGGTTTTGCGAAAACAACTGTCTTCCCTTTCGTAGTAACAAGTCGAAGTTATAATTAAGCTGTTTCTTAGAAATGGAACTAGAATGACATAAAAATGAAAGTTTTCTGAGTTAAAAATTGATTTGAAGGATTTGTGCGCACAAAGTGAAAATCAAGTATACTTTTTATTTATTTATTATTTTTTTGCCTTGAAAATCAAAATCTAAGATTCTAAGAAACGTTACAGTTAGTCGATACAGTATTATGTAGTCAGCAGCTATGGATACATAGGATGACATATTAATGGGGGTGTGTATTTTTATTTTTATTTTTATTTTTATTTTTGTTGCATGATAGTCATAATTATGGATCGATTTCCCAATTAATTAAAGACGGAAAAAATGTTGGTTAGAATCGTTTTTTTCCCACGGTAATTTATTCTTGTTGCTATTTATTGGCAATATTTAATGCAAGGACAAGTTTATTACCCGGGTATGATGATAGTAAAATTGTATTGCTGGCCTGACCTTTGTTTTCTAAACTGGTGCTGAAAATAGTTGGACATCATTTTAATACGGAAGTAATTTTCCGCTGTTTATTTTTAGACTCGATAAATTTGTTAAAGATTTGGTTGGGTTTTGTTTTCTATTTATTTTATTCGGTTTATTTGTTTATTTTTGATTGTAGTTTGTCGAATTTAGGCTACTGTGCTCGTTTGAGTGTCAATTTACTCGTTAGAGGGAAGCAGCGATAGGAAGCGCCTTCTATAGGCTATTTTTCGGTTTTATATTGTTTTTAAACTGTTTGGATTCCGGTGCGAACGAGTATTTTTTTTTTCGCATTCCGAAGGATGAAGAGGTACGAAGAATATCGTAAAGTTATTTGGGAAGGAAAAATAGGATAGAAAACGTAAGTCGAGTGTTGTTGAGTGGAATTTTGGGATGAATAACGACTGCGTGCTTGTTTTTAATGGCATTGATTAATTGTCGGTCAAACGACTCGGTCGGATAATCCGGGCGTTGATTATGGATCTTTTT
Organism: Strigamia transsilvanica; assembly: GCA_034701245.1. Lineage (NCBI taxonomy): Eukaryota > Metazoa > Arthropoda > Chilopoda > Geophilomorpha > Linotaeniidae > Strigamia > Strigamia transsilvanica. Next base: position 30,524 of record JAQIXU010000422.1, on the reverse strand, counting down.
ATTAGCGTGGATTAAAATTAACCCGAACGTCGGATGTTAGGCAAGGGTCCTCCAACTGTTGAGTTGGGAGTGTATTTATGGAAAAATCCATTGGAATGATTTATTGAGATTTGATGGAGTTTGTTGTTAGCGATTTAAAAATAGGAATTAATTTGTTTTTGACGTGATTAAGTGAAATTAAATGGTTTTTTTACGTTTTTATTTGTTGGTTGGAATATTAGTTGTGTAAATCACGTGAGCGATTTGCTTTTCTTGAAGGATTGGGGGCGCTGTCGTAAGTTAGATTTGATGTGGCAGGTTTGTGATCACGAGTAGTGAGTTGGTTCATTGAGCGATTAGAAAGTTGGAAATTGCTTTTTGTATTCATTTGTGAATTTCTTTGAGCACAGAACTTAAAATTATATAATTTATTTGTGAATTTCGTGCCAGTATGAATGGATTTATCTGTTAAAGATAAATTGGATTTGTTTTTAATTTTTAAAGTTTTTTTTTCTTTTCTTTTTTCTTTCTTTCTTCTTGATAAATAAAAGTATCGATTGGCAAATCAAATGCAAGAGATCAAAGTTAGTTTGTTGCTATCCGATTACCATTTTTTTTTCTGAAAAGAGGGGAAAATTGAATGGAATTTTAAAACAATTACGACTCGTAATTTGAACTTTATTAAATCATTATTATTATTTTTTTTTTAAATTTAAAAAAAAAATTCGTTGTAGCCTGTTAAACAGGAAGATAAGTCAAGGCCGTTCGTTTAATTGTAGCATGTGAACTGTGGATAAAGTTGCGCATTTGCCTCGTGTGCACGTTGTTGGGTGGAATATATGGAGATTGATGCAGTTATCGCTGATATATCGGCACAATGATGAGAGAGTGCAAAGAATTTTTTGTTTTAGTCTAAATAATGGAGGTTTGGTCTAGAGCGCACGTGGAATTTTGTTTTGTAGGAAAAGTTTAAAGCTGTGCAGTTTAATTCTTGAATTTTATTTTTTATGAAAAACTATTCTATGGGATTTTGATTACGAAAAGTTCACCATTATGACAGTCCTTCTTTCAGAAGTCGGACCAATCGAGTGCAGGTAAGCAATATATCTGCTCACGTGAAATGGGAAGACTTAGAAAATTTGATTGGGAATTTTGGAACAGTACAAAAATGTGAACAAGGTGAGTTGAATTGAGGTGTTTTTGCTTTGCGACCCGAGTGTTTTATATTTTTTGATGTTTTTGGTTTGCAGTACCGGGCAAGGACAGCTACACCTGTGTGCATGTCACATACGAAACTCAGGATCAAGCTCAACAGTAAATAAATAAATGAAATTGAATATGGGAAATGTTGATTGAAATGTTGGAAAATGTTTTTTTTTTGTTTGGATTTTTTTAGAGCAGTCGCGCAGTTAAATAATTACGAATTCGAAAGTTCAGTGCTCAAAGTGGACTACATAATGGAACAAAACCGCCAAACCAGACAACCTCGAGGCCGCCCGACACGTGGTGGTCTTCAGTTCTCAGGGATGCCAGGAACTAATCTCCGAAGCACAGATTTTCCTTTAAGGTTTTTAATTGTATACTGAAAAATTGTGATTGATTGATTGATTTGTTTTTATTTTTTAAATCTAGAATATTAGTTCTTAGTGAAATGGTTGGTGCCATAATTGGTCGACAAGGTGGAACTATTCGACAGATCACTCAACAGACAAGAGCAAGGTAGAAAGATGAGAGAAAAATGTAAATTTTTTAATTTGATAAAATGTTTTTAAATGAAATTTAGAGTTGATGTTCATAGGAAAGATAATGCCGGATCACTTGAAAAGGTATCTATCATTTATTTTTTAGTATATGTAGATTAAGCGTAAGTTTAAAATTAGTTATTTCGAATATTATTCTTACATTGCATGCTTAAGTTAGTCTAGCATGTAGAGCTAAAAAGTCCATTCAAAAATTTCGGTGTTAGATGAAGCGTTTTGCAATTGGTTTTCGTTGTCTGGACCTTTTAAGAATGTAGGAATGAACTTAAACATCTTGTTTACAGCGCATCATTTTTGTCTCTATTGAAAATTCACGTCGTCAAAGATTCGTCTTTGACGGATTCGTTGGGTTTTTCAATAGAGAGTCACGAGTTCATTCCTTTCTGACACTTGTAATGTGCTCAGCAATCCCCTTTCCAGGCAATCACCGTTTATGGGGCACCAGAGAATTGTACAAATGCTTGTAGGAAGATTCTTGAAGTGATGTGCCAGGAAGCACAGAATACAAACAAGGGGTGAGTGGGATGCTACTACCAGCATGTCACCTGTGTCGTCGTGTTTCTACGTTCTGTCAAGAGGGGGCTGCACGCGTCAAGAGTGTTTGAAGATATTTTTTTTATTTGAAGACATTTTTGACATAACATTGCATCTTGACACCGTATTTCCTTGTTGATTCGAATCGCCTTTAGAAAATTTAAATTAATTTTATTGATTGGATTTGATTGGATTTGAAAAATTTTTTTTGGAAATACGGTGCTGTTTTCAATTTTTGTTTTAAATGTACTAATTTGTTAAATGTTTAATTTTTAGCAGTTTATTTTGTAACACGATAGGTAGGTTGTGAATTTTGTCTTTTTCTAAGGTTATTTTGAGCTTGGAAGTAATGGAAAACAAAATTTAAATGAGAAGATTGTAATTTTATTGGCAAATTTGAATTTGTGCTTTAAAAATTAGGCGCATTGATTGATTAAGTCGTTTAAACGAGCGAGAGTTGCTTTTTTAAGCGATTTGCATAATGTTACGTAATGAATGTGCCTAGTGGCGTCAAAGCATGAATTATTAGTGTATTTTTTTTTGTTTTTATTTAATTTTTTCACTTATTGTTGTCATTTGAGCACTAAAAACATTTTTTATAGAATGTAAGTATTTGTCAACGTTTTAGCACAATGAAATTACATCTTACAGGGAAATCCCGCTGAAAATTCTTGCCCATAATAATTTAATAGGGCGAATAATTGGTAAAAATGGTAACACAATCAAGCATATCATGCAAGAAACCGACACAAAGATCACCGTTTCGAGGTAAATATTGCATACCGGTGTTTAATAACCAACAAGTTTAATATATTTTATTCTCTTTGTTTCAGTATTCACGATGTCAATAGTTTTAACCTTGAAAGGACTATAACGATAAAAGGCACTGTCGAAAATATGTCCAAAGCCGAAGCAATGATCAGTGCCAAACTCAGACAAAGCTACGAAAACGACTTGGCTGCAATGGCTGTAAGTACAACCCGGTCGCAGTAAAATCGTTGCGTATCTCTTTGGATTTTTATTCTTTCTTGACTCGGTCATCGCACGAAATTGGAAAATTAAGTTTTAAGAAAAAAATTCCTTCTATCTTTTCTATGATTGACATCTTAACCATTTCAGCCTGGCGGAGGCAACTCTTTGCCCTTGAATTCTTCGTGCGTTACATCTTCGTACGACGAGTTGTCAGCGGCGTGGCCTGCTGCTGGTGCCGACATGCCGCTAGTAGGTGGCGGCGGCGGTGGCGCCTTCCCCGAAGAGACCGATGGAGCTCCGGACCACAGGGCTGAAACAGTTAATGCTTACTGTTTGTCCGATTAACAAATTGTTCTTAACTTTGTCGTTGAATCGTTGATTAAAAATTGTTTACTTTTATTTTTTCCGAGTCGTGTTAATGGGGGAATATGAAATGTCGATATTTGTTCGTTGGTTTTGTTTAAATGAAAAATTTAATTTTATTTTAGCCGCAAACGATGATGTTTCCAGGCTTGCATCCGATGGCGATGATGTCGACGCTCGGGGCTGGTTTTCCTCGAGGTCCTGCACCGTACGGGGTGTACGGCTCTGGTAGCTACATGCCCACGATGTACCCGGGGTCCATGGTACCGTCGCAGCAGACGCCACCTCAGGAAACTACCTTTCTGTATATTCCAAACGCTGCTGTAGGGGCTATTATTGGAACTAAAGGAACACACATACGTAACATCATCCGATTTTCGGGAGCGTCTGTCAAAGTGGGTTGGAAAAGTGAATTAAATTGATGAAATTAATTTATTATTTTTTTTATTTTAGATTGCTCCTTTAAATAAGGATGAGCCTGCAGATCATACAACAGAAAGGAAGGTCACCATTGTGGGATCACCGGAAGCTCAGTGGAAAGTGGGTTATATTTTTAGGGTTGCACCAAATACCAAATAGTAATAATAATAAAAAAACAATTTTCTATAGTGAAAATTATTAGTATTTACCCTAGGTAAGGTAAAACTTAACATTGAAAAATGCAAATTATTTTAATTTTATTTTTATGTATTATGTATTTTGGCAAATAGGCTGAATAATTGAGTATAAACTGAATATTCAGTGCAACCCTAATTTTTTTTTTTTTTTTTTAAATATTTAAAAATCTTTTATTTATTTTTTTAAGGCTCAATTTTTGATATTTGAAAAAATGAGGGAAGAAGGTTTTGCTGGGACGGATGATGTTAGGTTGAAGGTGGAAATAATGGTGCCATCTAGCCAAGTCGGAAGAATAATTGGAAAGGGAGGACAAAATGTAAGAAATTGAAATAATTGTTGACTGAGGGGATTTAATTGTCTTTTCGGTGTCAAGGTGAGAGAATTACAACGTGTAACAGGTTCCATAATCAAGTTACCTGAAGAAAATCAAAGCACATCAGCTGAAGAAACATCTGTACACATCATAGGACCATTTTACTCTGTTCAGGTAGGTTGGAAATAGAAATTGCGAGTGAAAAAATGTAAAAAATTTGGGTTTTGCAGTCCGCACAACGTCGAATCCGTGCCATGATCACGCAAACCCAAACCCAAACGCCGCCTCAAATTCAACGGCGTCGCGGGCAGCGTGGCGACCAAAACTGATATACCGTTAATCATTTCACAAATGGCAAGTCATCGCCTAGAGAAATACCTCAATTTGTGCATACCAAAGAGGATTACAAAATTTGATTATTTTCTATTTGTAAAAAAAAAATTATGGAAAAATTTTTTTATGGAGGAAAAAAGGCAAGCACTCAAATAGTTTATTTCTTTTGATAAGAAAATAACTTTCTATCCCCTGTTTATGAGGTTACACCCAATGGGGTGTCAATCCGTTTAATACGTACCAAACTATTTTAAAAAAAGAAAAAGTAAAAAAAACGTCCACCTTTGTGGAAAGGCATCATGTCAAATCTTTTAAAAAGGGTAAATTATGAAAAAAAAATTATTAAAAAAGTGCATATTGTATTTTATCTAATTTTATGGGTGGTGTGTGGCCCTCCAATTTTTGTACATTTGTGTGTAAAGTTTCTCCAATCGTTTGCAAAGAGGGTCTACTATTTGAAAAAATGTAGTTTTATATCAAAACAAAGCGGTTTGAGGGACGAAAACGTGAAGCGCTGCCGCTGCTCTGGTTTAGTTTAGTCGAGTAACTCTAGGACCATCGTTGTTGAGATATATCATGGTCATTTTTTTGTAAGAAATAAGAAAAAAAGGAAAAAAAAAGGAAAAAAAAAAAAACTAAAGTTTATTTTTGATACTTGTTGGGAGAAACTTTTTGTTAGGATTTTTACGAATATCTGATTTTTTTCTAAACGATAAAAAAAGAAAAAAAAGAATAAAAAAAAAAGAGATGTATGAACGAATAGAAAAGGCCGAACCGATTCCATTATTCCTCGCCCCGATTTTCCTCCAATTTATCCGCACAACAAAGCGCGCTTTCTTCGCAAAGCTACTCCGCTTGTTGCTGGTTCTTAACATGGGTGAGATTGAACACCCGAATACAAAAAATCATTGGTAATGAATTTTGTTTCTGTTCAGCCCTTTGACATTTCATTTTTTTTGTCTTATACTGTATTCTAGTAATTAATGCACACCCAACAGGCTTTAAAACGTACGTTGCCATGAAAATTGCTTTTTATGTATTGTACGTTGAAGGTGGATCTTGAAATACAAAACAGGGGAAAAGAGAAAGAAACCAATTTGATAGTAATCGATGCCTATTTTTTGTTTTTGTTTATTTTTGTTTTATTTAGTTTTGTTTTTTCAATTTTATTTTTGTGTTTCAAGCTTAGTTTATCTGGGAAACAAAACGAAAAAAAACCCAATCTAAATGATGGGAGAGTTTTTAAACAAGACTGAGGGACATATTGAACTGCGTAAATAATACTGAGTCTGTAACAAGTATTCAGACTGCTTACATGTTGAGCCAATTTTCGCAAACAGAATATTGCTATGGCCAATCGAGCAATACAGTCATCCCCATTTCTGACCAAACATATTCTATGTATAGGTTTGCATTAACACCTACTTTCTTGGAGACAGCAAACAAATCATATATATATACACCGAAAAATTTTCAGCACACACAACTGGAAAGAATTTTGCAGAAATGATGGGCAAAAATGTGTGCAAACTTAAAAGGTTTAAACTGAAACATACAAAGGCAAACCACAGGAGTGAAATAGGTTAAAAATGAAATTTTTTGCGACAACTATAGCAAGAGTATCGCTCCTTTTTTAAACATATGTGTACAACCATTGCATGTGGAATTTCTTTTTATTTTATTTTTTAAAAATAACCATTTTTTTTTTTTTTTTTTGGAGTTTTTTGTTGTTAATTTTAATGAAATTCAACAAGTTGTGGAAAAGATTCTATTTTTTTTTTGTTGCCAAATTGTAACAATTTCTGAATTTATTTTTTTGATGTTTAAACTGGATGAACACAAATCATCCATTTGCAATTCTACCTCATTCCGTACGAGTTTGTTGGTATGAAACGGGACTTATGATTTATTTTTGTTTTTATTTTGATGTTCCGACATCGGAAGCCTCTGAGTAAGTTGTCAGCGAAAGGTTTAAAACTTATTTTTTACCTTCCCTTCCTCGGCTTGGCTCAGATTGGTACACCAATATCAATAACACTGAAGTAAAATATATAAATATTTTAAAAGGGTTAAAATAAAAAGACGTTTAATCGTCTTAAGCAAGTTGAAATGTACATTAGAGTGAAATTCAATAACTTTAATTTGAGGGGTTTTTTTCCATCTAGAAAAAGGTTAAAAGAAGTGTTGCTACAATATTGTAGTTCTATAATGTTTTGAAATAATTTGTAATCGTGTTCTAGTTTTTCTGTTTTCAGTTTATATTTTAATGGTTAAATTTTTTGTTAGGTTTGTCATGATCTTAAATATCCAATTGGGCTTGTTTAAAATAACATGAATTTGAATGTTTGATGTATGCAGTTTTGTAAATGAAACTAATACAACTTTTGCCCACTTAAAAGCTAGAACAGTATCATATTTTTTTTTCTCTTCCAATTTACTAATCTAATATTTAGTGTTTTTACTTATTTTTCAATAATAATAATAATAATAATAATAATAATAATAATAATAATACCTAGTTCCAATTATTTTATAATGAATTTGATATACAAAAAAGTAAAAACAAAAACAAAAAAATAACTTTTGCATGTTCACTTTTAATAACTGTTAAAGAGACTGTTCTAACTTGATTTTTCTTGATTTTTCACTAGATCCTAAAGAGAAATAGGTAGATAGCTTCTGTATTGTCCTAAACTATATATTTACAACTGATTTTTAATTTCTCTTAATGCCAAAGTTGAAAGAAATAGTTTGTACCTTCTGGCAACGAGGAATAATTGGTTTATTTTTTATTATTTTTTTTATTTTATTTGTTTGCTTTTTTTGTTTATTTTATTTTTTGTTTTTGTTTTTGTTTTTTAGACATCCAAAAATTTCTGTAAAATTGCAATTCTCTGAAATATTTTTATTACCAAGAGTTTTTCATAAACAGGGAAAATGTAGTTTGAGGATAATTAGTCTTGTTTCTTTTTACTTATTAACTGTATTTCACCAGGTAGTGATAATGAATTAAATGTAGTTTACGATATGTGAGGATTATCTTCTAGAGAATGGGGAAATTGAGCCAAGCCAAAAAAATAGTGTTAAACGTTTAAAAATCCACCTTCAATATTCCAAAGGTATTTTATTGTATTCGAAAAGAGATGTAATATTTGTTTTTCTGTTTTTTATGTTGATCATTGGTCTGAAAACGGGGGATAATAATTCAAATTGTAATATTTAGATGTAAAGATTGAAAATGTAATGATTGTAAATTCTATTTGGTTATGGTTTGCCGTATCTACCTCAATAATTGTAGAAAGACTTATTCAATTTTTCTTTTTCTTTTTGTTCTTTTTGGGAAAAATATTTGACTGATTTAAAAAAAAAAAGAAATGATGTTTTTTTTTTGTTTTTGTAAAAGACCCCAATTTTCTAGTGGAACCTCGCACCCACGTTTTTTTTTGTACAAAATGGTAGCTTGAAATGGAGAAAGCTGTAACGGTGAAACAAAGACGTGCAACAATAATCAGGGCACTTGTTCAGCCCTCAAACTCATCCAGAAAACTTAAAATGGTGCATGCGTTCTCCCTTTTCTACCATGAAATTAAATTATTCTAGTTAAATGAATGTGTTGTTTATTAGTTAAGTCAAGCTGCATTGAATCACACAAATTTATTTCATTCTGCTTTATAATGAGAGATTAATCGAGCTGATGGATCTTTGCAACTCGTCCACTTGGGCATCCAGTAGTACGGCGTCAAATGCGTTTGACCTGGGAAGTGACGTTCAAATACTTGGCGATAATAAAACGCTTCTTTAGTCGGCGGGGTGTTGACCGGATAAAGTTCCTTCGCTCTGGCAAACGAATCGTCGGATACCTGTTGAAATTTGGTCGAAATAAAATTGCTGGAATTAAGTTTGACGTGTTTTTTTTACCAATGGTTCGATGAACTCTTGGAGGTAATTGAAGAGCGATTTTTTGCTGGTGGTCACGCCGTCGCTAAAAGCTTCTTTATGGCGCCAAAGGATTTCGTTCGGTAGAATGTCTATCCCGTCAAAAGCGGAGCGGAGTAAATGTTTCTCGACTCCGTCTCGAGGCTGTCTTAATTCGGCCGGTATTTGCAGATAGTAACTCGTAAATTGATGATCCAAAAATGGGACTCGAATTTCCAACCTAAAATGTGGTCGTTAATTAACTGAAAAGTTGCGATTTGTGATAATATTCACCCATGGGCAGCCGTCGTTCGGTCGCCACGAAGAACGTCAAAAAAGTACAAATCCCTTAATACGCGCATACTTTCTTCATGGCCCTCTTTCGCTGATGGAGCGTCGCGGAAATATATATATCCTTGCGCAACTTCGTCAGCTCCCTCCCCCGACAAAATCACCGTAGAATCCGATTTGCTGTTTACGTATTGACTGACCAAATACATGCCTAAAAGCAATTAGATTCAATGATGGTCACGTTTTGTGTTTTTTAAATTTTAGTACCGATTGATGCTCGAATCGTAGTGATGTCGTAGCATTCTAGATGGTATATTACTTTATCCACCACGTTAAACGCATCTTCCGGCGTGAACAGGACCTCATGGTGGTCACTTTTGATGTGCGCTGCCACCTGTTTGAATGGAAATATTTGTTAAAATATGTTTTCAGGGTTGGGTTGAATTTAGATTTACTTTTCTAGCAGCTAAAATGTCGGGACTTCCTTCCATTCCAATTGAAAACGTTTGGACGGTATAAGAAAGCCTCTTTTCTTTTGCAAGCTTTACGAGTAAAGCGGCAATTAAGCTCGAGTCTAAACCACCAGAGAGCAAACAACCGATTCTGCGGTGCGCCATTAGGCGTTTTCTAACCGCTGCTGTCAATAGTCGACGGATGTTGTCTTTGACAGTAGAAAATTCCAAATCTGGCAATAATAGATTGTCAAACGTTTTAAATGAATTCTCGTGGGATTGACATTTGATACTAACCGGACCAAGGGATCAAAGATGTATGTTGCGGCATTTGACCGACTTGATGAAACTGGACTTTTTTCACGAATGAAGCTCTGTCGAATTCGTTCAAATCGTATTCTTCGTAATATCCAGGAGCCAAAGGTTGAAGTTTGCTTTTGTCGTTTAATCCATTTTTCAGATCCATCAAACCTACAAAACATCAAATTTTTTTCAGATGAGTTGTATTACAGAAGAAAGCCGATTATCTAAACGTCGGTTACGCGAACGACCCGGTTATCCGCACATCACATATGTACTTGATGATTTTTTAAACAGTATGTTGTATGTATGTAATAAAATACAGTAATGTATATGTATTTGTAAACATAGAAAAAGATTTTTTTTTCGTATGTTTACATAAACTTACGATGTTTGATTTTGCGAACAAATCGGTTTTATGAACACCCATGTCCCTCAATTAGTTCGGATAATCAGCGCTCTACTACAATTGTACACCGTTTCTGTACCTTTGGCTTCGGAACATATGGCTAAAAATCCATTTTCACTCAAGAGACTGAACGCAGGGCGAACTCCGAAGGTATCTCTGGCCAGAAATACTTTTCTTTTCTCCACGTCCAATAAACAAAAAGCGAAAACTCCATCGAGATGAGATGTGCAAAAGTCAATTCCGCCTTTTGCATATAAATGTAAAATTACTTCAACGTCACAACGAGTTTCGTAGGTAAAAACAAATTGATCCCTAAGCTAATAAATAAATAAAATAACAAATAATTTTTAAAATATAAAATAAAAATACATACTAAATCGCAATTGTAAATTTCTCCATTGCAGAGCAGCCACAGGTTAGGTAACGATTTGATCCTCATCGGCTGCATTCCAAACATGTCATCAACGATAGACAAACGGTGAAAGCCCAAATTGCTATGCTGCACACATCCCAAAAAAAAAAGAAGTCATTATAAAAACTATTTTGCCGTTTAAAAAAATAATCTAAACCTTAAATTTTCGATCATTTTCAATTCGCCAGGCATCAGGTCCACGATGGTGTATTTGATTATATGCAATGACAAAGTATTGCAAAATGTCATCATCTCTTCCAAAGACGGCCCATATTCCGCACATATTGCAGGTACTGAACACTGTTTAAAAGAAAAGAAAAGTTACAAATAAAACAAATCACTGACGAATTGGAGATTATTGCTTACCTTAATCAAGGAATTAATCTATGTTGGTTAGTTAAATTGTTTTAAAATTTAAATGGTCCGGTTTTTACCACGCAATCACACGTGGCCAACTATTGAATCAGCGAAGCTAGATCAAGGACAAGTCCTTATGCAATAAAGATTAGGCAGAGTCCAAATCTCTATACAGTCAATGAACTTTGATTGTTTGTAAAGAAACCCGACATAACGACAGAAAATAAAAACAATCTACTTAATTTCTATATTGGTTTTTATTTATTCTCAAATTTATTTCCAAACTTCTAATTTATTTGATTTTCGTCAATACTACTCAAGATTTCACTCCAATCATCTTCTCCCCAATCTACATCGTCAAGAACATTTTTTTTCGGGGTATTTAAATTCGGACAATTCATTTTCTTTAAATTAACTGGCGAACTTTTCGCCTGAATCACAGTTTTCAGCCCCTGAACTTGAATTGTGTCGACTGAATTGATAGGTGACAGACTTCTTACTTTGTTTTCAATAGCAACAGCTCCTAAAATAACGAAAAGTTCCATCAAACGACCAAAAAAAAACACTTTAAATCTCATTACCTGAATGTTTGACAATATCCGTAAAGTGATCGTTTAAATCTCTCTTTTCAAACCGCTGACATCCCACGCTGTTATCCTCACGACTAAAGTAAATACAAGCTATATTTATTGGCTTAATGATTAAATAATGTTTCTGTTTTGATCGCGAATAAACATGAACCTAACATGAGAAAAAGAAATTGAATCAATTTAATTTTTATTTTTAAACACCACAATTTTACATGCTGCAGTACTAAAACTGTTCCCGCTTTCAATGTAGAAACACAATGATCTATTGATTGGCACTCAATTGTTCCCTCGATTTCACCTTAAAAAGTCAACAACATCAAATAATTAAGTTTTAGAAAATGTTTAATTAATCTTACCACTATTATCTTTTAGTACAGTTGATGCATTAGTTGCGTATAAATTAATCGACTTAATAACCGCAATTAACATGGGCATTTTGTTATTTGGAAGTTGTTTCGACCTAGCCTGAGTATAATCATTTATTAATAATGTCATTAATTCACAACGCATTATATTTACGTGTTTTAAGAGCCACGAAATATTATATTTAAATAATGGTGAGTGTTTTGAAAACGCGTCCAACTGTAGATCTCCCAAAGCTTTGAGCCAAGGCCCCTGGTAGAATTCACTTTCATCTATTTGACTGCACGGTATTTCCTTAGAAACATAAAAATTAAAGTTTTATTAATATTAATATAAATATAAAAGTTTAGTGTAATTTACTATAGATTCCAAATGATTCGCTGAATCTGAATTCACTTCGGCTTCCGTAGCTGATAACTTCGAAAGTTTCTTAATAAGTGTACGGTTTGCAGGCTTAAAAAAGAGTAAGAATTATTACACTATGAAAGCAAAACAGAATTGCTAGACTCACAAATTGTGGTAGTAAACCAGCAGGGCCTGGGAATTTTCTTTTCCTCGTATTACCGAGTAATGTTACGTCGTTCGATACCGAATAATTTTCTTTGTCAGAAAGTTTTAGCAATAAAATGTCACAATTTTCACGATGGGATGAATCTTTTATTTTAAGATTTCCCGACTGATTCGTTGTGTCACTCGTGTGTGTTGTAAATTGTACTTTTTTCTTCCCCGTTTCTCTTGTAAATGAATTTATCTCGGCCACATCGGTAATATTTTCGGGTTCATCAGACGCCTTTTTGCTGTCAAGATTATTTTTGTTTCGTAAACTAGTCCAGTCGAGTAAATCATCGTCTAAATCGATGTCGACTTCATCTCCGTTTCCACGTAAAAATGCTGGAAAACTACTGAAGTTCGTCTTGGCTGTTGATGTTGGTGCATTGGTACTTTCACTTACTCTCGGGGTCTCGCTTTGTGAAAAAATATCACCAAAAAAATCATCCTAAAAACACAAGAATTATTCAAAATTCGTAATATAAGTAAATGTGATTATTATCTGCTTACATCCATTTCCAGTCACTATTAAAATCTGGCGCCATTAAGCACGACGACTGATTGGAATCAACACCAGACGGCAAATTTTCAATAACTAATTCTAAAAATTTACGGTAAAAATAAAAACATTTTATTTTTTCAATTTTCATACGGGAAATGATAATAATGTAATTTTCATTTGTGTATTTATATTTATGTATTTATATTTATGTCTACTGTGATACTTCGAGTGCACCCGACACCAGCGGGAAATTTGATCACTTTTCGTTTCATCTGGAACCAAGGACTATACAAACTAAAAGTTTGTAGTCCTTTCTGGAACTGCGGGTGATGTTATTTCTATTTATGTTTTAATTTGAACAAAATATAACTGCGATGAGTCAAGCCAGCAGTTTGCTCGATGATCAACCACCGAATAATTATGGTCAAGATTTAACCCAATTATTAGACCAGCTCTTTTTCGGCGGTTATATCCAGGATAGGCCAGATGAACCAACCATTAAAAATATTATGCAAACAATTCCCTTACACAACGACTACGGACAAAAATATGTCCACGAAATTTCAGAGGTTATTAATGCAGATTATTACCGTATTACATTTTTCGTCTCAATATTTTTTTATGATTAGTTCTTTGAAATTCATCAAACTGAAATGGCCGAATTTTCCGAGCTAGAGGATTATTTAGCGAGGCTCTATTACAAGCATGAATTAGAAACACAATTAAGATCAAGCGCAGGATTTGAGTACAGCACTGCTTCAACAGGTTAAACTATAATCAATGAATAAATATTTTATTTAGTTCTAATTAACTTAAATCAGGATTAATAACTTCAGACTCACTTCCGAATGACACGATGGAAGTGGCAGACGAATCGAGCGATACTGATGCCAGTACCAGCTGTATTAATCTACATTACGTGGAGGAAGAATGTCCCGAAGATGTTTTTGGCTTGGGGTCTCCCATCTTTACTAATAAATCTGATTTAAGAAGTAACTTTTTTGAGTATTTCTAATCTTAATGCAAACTGACAGCTTCGTGCAGGCATTGTAACGACACCGACGGATAAAGAACTGCTGTTGCTGGAAAAGTATGCCGTTTTGTTCGCTGAACCATTGGCTAAAAAAGATTGTACATCAAGTAAATATTGGATTAAGTAATTAGGTTAGAAGTTAGATGCTGTAATAGTGGCAAATATTTGCAGCGGTGATGGGATATTTGGCAAACCGTGGAGCCAATAAGAAACGTTTATCTGCTTCTGGAAGTGACGTGAATATATCAATTATCGATTAAAACTACCAATTGTGTTAATACATTACGTTACTCGTCAGGTGAAAGTGTCAAAAAGAAATGGGAAAAATAAATGTCATCAAGAGGAAGTGAAAAAAAGGTATTATAAAAAGATTTATTTAATTTTTTTAAAATTTAATTTGGTGAGTTTTTATTGAATCCAGTGAAATAAAGAAATGCGTGTTCAGAGCAATTCCTTTTCAAGTTATTTTCACCGATTGTAAACCGGGAAAAGTTTATCAAGTATTTAGCAATATTAAAAGTAAATGTTTACGTAGTAAAAAATAATTATAAATCATTTTTAATTTTACGCAGACGACGTTGGAACTGAAAAATATTTCATTAAGTGCTCAACAGTGCAGTGTTTTACCACCAGAGTCCGGCTTTTTCATGATAGGCGAAGGTAAAATGTAATTTATTTTTAATAAATGAATTTTATCAATCAATTTTTCTTCTTCAGGTCAATATCCTACCGAGAACAAGAACTTTATAGCTCCAGGATTAAGTTGCAAATATGTAATCAAATTTAGACCTAAATTATTTACGGTTTACGAGGACCGAATTCGAGTGAACGTGTCAAATGGAAAACCGGTTGTAGTGAAATTATTTGGAAAAAGGACCGATCCGATATTAAACCGTAAGTTATTTAAATTTAACTATGTTTATACAATGTGTCAATTGCATAAACAGTTAAATCGTGGACGAAAACGATTTAAAATGGCATTGTAATTAGTGAAGAGCAATTGGAACTGTGGTGACTGTTTTTGTGGCAGCGAAGTGAAGAGGGAATTTTCAATTACAAATTCAGGCGGAGAAGGCAGTTTTTGGTTGTATCAAGGAAATTTGGAAAACGAAGACGTTAAAAATATGTTTGCTACAGATAATCAGGTTAACTCGAATAAGTTGCGCCTAAAACTGGTTTGGGAACTCAAATAGTTGAATATTTTGCCCAGCTTAACGCATACACTGGATCGTGGACTGGCACGAAAGATTTTACCATCAGTCCTACAAACTTCGAACTAAAACCGAAAGAGGAAAGAACATTTAGTGTGACTTTTACACCTAGTTGTCCAGGAAATTTATGTGAGAACATATCCATAATATGCGACAATCGTACGTGCGTTAGCAAGTTTTTAATCGAGGGTATGTGCGAGTCACGTTTATTTACATTTTTGTTTTCAACTTTTTCATTTTAAAATGAAAGGACGATCCATTTCCGTGAACAGACATTTGGTAGCTTTAAAATGTCGTTGGAATTTCGTCCGCCCGCAAGAAAGTTGGGACGTACACGCCGAACACTTTTTAAATTTTGAAACCGTTTATGCGGGCAGTATGGTGTCACTATCGTTTACAATGATAAACAACAGGCATACTAGAATAATAGAATTTTTACAA
Organism: Strigamia transsilvanica; assembly: GCA_034701245.1. Taxonomy (NCBI): domain Eukaryota; kingdom Metazoa; phylum Arthropoda; class Chilopoda; order Geophilomorpha; family Linotaeniidae; genus Strigamia; species Strigamia transsilvanica. The sequence continues at coordinate 14,827 of JAQIXU010000422.1, read as the reverse complement.
AAAATTTAATTTGCAAGAATTTTCTTTTTAAAAATAGTTTTCTCTCGTTTAAATATCACTGGGACACGTTTCATCCACTGTTCAATCCAGATAAAACGAAACGAGTCGCCATAAAAGAGCCGACATTGAGCATATATCCTCGAAAAGGGGAATTACTCAGCCAGAACGAGCAAATTGTGGCACTGACATACAAACCGAACGAAGTAATGTCTCTGTTCGAGTCATTTTGTCACTGTTTTGTCATTTTTTTGTGCTATAGGAAAGCAGCCTTCATGTAATCGTCCAATTAGTAGTCGAGAACATTCCAAGAGCTGCACTGGATAAATTGATTGAGCAGACCGAACCTGTTAGCGACGGTGGTACCACGGATGTATTATTAAACACTGTGGACGTCCAAGGGAAATGTACGGAGTACAATCTAGCTATTTCTCCTCCCTTCTTATTGATTCACGGCGCTTTGGAGATCGGAACTACTCATCGGCAACTGATTCAAGTATTAATAAAGCCGAATAAGTAAGACCGAGCTAACCAAGGTTCCGATTTTTCTTTTGCTAGTTAATAAACCATAAAAGGGTTCCGGCGTATTTCAAATGGTCACGTTGTTCTTACCCGAACATCGTAGAAGTGGAACCTCTTGTGGGATTTATTGGCGCCACTTTTGAAATGACTTTAGAAGTGAAGATAACCGGCGCACAAGTTGGAGACTTTGTTGAAACGTTATCCTGCGAGATTCAGGGCGTTAAGCAGCTACTTAAGCTGCAAGTTAGTCATTAATAATAATTAACGAAAAAATTATCGAGTTAATCCGAATTGGTTTTTATTTGAGGTGTCGTACAGGATATGTGGTCACAAAGTTAATATTGCGACTGGGAATGTAAATCTTGGCTTAATTCGAGCAGGATCCAGAGTAGAGGGTTGTTTACAGCTGCAAAATATGGTACCGTGTAGAGTTCCGTGGCGGATGTGGGACTGTACAAGCCAGCCATTTTGCAATCAAGTAAAGAAACTAAAAATATAAATTTGATTTGATTTGATTTTTTCATTGTGTAGTCTGAAATAGTTCAACTGGACCTTAATCCCACGTGTGGAGAGTTAGAGCCGCTGTTAACGCAGAACGTTTCTATCGTTTGCCATGCTCAAAACCCTATATGTATAAGAAATATGTTGCAATTGGAAGCGGATGGCGCTTTACAGGGGTAACATAAAAAGAAAAAGAGACGACCAAAACGTCATTTATCATTTAATTAAACTTGTAATTAATTATACTGTAGGTGCGTGGCTGTAACGGGAGAAGTGGTATCACCGAATGTGTTCTTACAAAAATGCACTTATTTTGCTGGTACGGTGTATCGCAGTGTACCCTTCACTACAACTATTACCTTAGTCAATAACAGCGCTTTGGACACGACTTTTTGCTGGGATGAAGTAAATACAATACCGTAAATGCTCTCAAAGAGCGCGGGATGCTCATTGACAAACCCGTTTTTTGGGACACTGGAACAAAGCATCAAAAACTGGGCCCTTTGGCCACCCTGAACATGGGTCTAAATTGACCAAAAGACTGAATTTAATATCTAAACTGATAAAAATGACTAAAAAATGTCCAAATTAATCACGAACACTAAAATAAATGTTTGAATTGACCAAACCGATTGAATTCAATATCTAAATTGCGGGGGAAATCTAAGTTCTGTCAATAGAGCACCGGTATTCTATCGGAGCATTTACGAATTTACCATAAGTGATATTGAATTTCATATTGAGTTATGACACGCAGGCTGAAGGAGTCGATGCAAAATCGTGTACAATTCATTTTGAGCCAACCAAAGGATCAATTGGTGCGTTGCAGTCGAAAGCCATGTGTGTAACTTGCACCGTCAACCACATGGTATTTACATAAGCGATTTTGGAATTCAATTTGCTTACTTACAGCTAGATATATTTTAGATTTCCTTTCACGATGTGTGCGTTCCCTGCTGGATCGACGGAATGGTCGAGCCAATTTATTGGTCCCTTTCCGGTGAAGTTAATGGAATCGAAATATTTTGTTCTCTGGATAATGACAGTCGGCGCTACTGCGCTACGCTCAAAGAAGGAGGGTACTGTATATAAGAGTCAAAATTATTTTTTTAAATGAATAGAAGTGACGGGTTTGATTGGCATTTGTAGATGCGAAGTTGAGCCCCATTTTGACGTTGATTTTGGGGACCAAGTACCAATTGGTGCTACTGTAGTTCGAGAATTCTGTCTGACAAATAACAGCGCTATAATGGCATCATTTAAAATAACTGGAGATAACTTTATTGCCACTGATATGGACGATTGGTAACGATTAAATGAAAATGCACGCACGAATTGGTGCGTAAAACGATTTTATTTTAAAGGCAAAAAGCAATGGACTGTAATAGCCAACTTCCAGACTACAGCAATAAGAAAATGCAAGGTTGAATCATTGTTTTAACTTTACATTTACCGGTGTTTCGGTACTGATGGCAGTTATTTACAGATACATTAGAGAGATTTTTGAAAGCGACTAACAGCGGGCTTGCTTTAATCGTCTACCCTCCAATGGGCTGGATTCCTGCCTTTAAAACTGCAAATATTCAAGTGATTGGGTTGTCCGATATGTGGGGATTTTATAAGGACATGATCACGGTTAAAGTTAGTAAATTAAACAGATTTATTCGATACAGTTAATACAATTAATTCAATTAATTTAAGGTATGCGAAATCAAGCTTATACACATGAACGTTAGTCTTAATTCGGTGGGAATGACTTTAAAATATTTAGCAGCTCCTCGTAACGAGAGCCTATTCAAACTAAGGTACCGGTAGTGCAACTGAAAACAAAAATTCTAAAAAAAAAAATACAACAAAAAATCCACAGATTTGGTAACCATCTAACTGATGGTAAGAAACGAACGAGAGTAATCAAAGTTGTCAACTCAGGACCTTGCGGTAAATGAAAAAAAATAATAATAATTTGATATTCAATTTTGCTTATCTGACACCAGATTTAACGGTTGATTATAAAAGTTTTGTGGATAGTCAGACCATCAACAAACCGTTGCTAGTCACACTGCAGTTGCATAAATACGTAGCAGTAGGATCAGCCCAAAGCAAAAGCTGCAGTAGATGCAAAACGGCAATTACCCAACCAGTTCCATCAGATTCCGGACCCAGAAAGGCGCTGTTGGAGTTAAACTTGCTTCCTTATTACGGAGAAATTAATGAACAGGTTTTTCACTTATCACCTAACGCTCTACACGTACGGGCACGCTCGACCGCTACCCTGACCGTCGTTTTCACGCCTCCGAATGGGACGTCTCCGTACATCTCGTGGAAAACGGGACAGCCAATTATCTGCAGTCACTGCACGGGAACAGTGACGATAGATCGAGATGTAGGTGTTTTAAGAATCGCTAAAGATTAATAATGACACCTGGAAAAACCAATGACAGGCATTAATGATCAAAGACAAAGTGTGTCGCCAACACAGACGGAAAGTACCCAATATGGATTTTAACATCTCTGCCAGTTTGACATTACCGAAGTAGTTGATTAATTTATTTTGTTTATTTATTATGGTTAAAATTGCGTTTTTAATAGATTGATACGTGTACCTGATGGCGAAGATGAGGATTCGTTGTTTCGACTGAATGGTGGAAATTTTCTGTTTGGAAAGGTGGGAAAATGTCGGTACCGTAATTTGTAAATTGAAAAATTTATATGGTTGATTAAGCCTGAAACGGTGTGCAAGATAAGAACCGTGTCATTCCGAAATGATTGTGCCGCTCGGTTGCACGCGGTATTTAGGACCGTTAAACCGTTTAGCATTATTGCGTGCACGAAAAGCGTCCAACGGACACGGCCAATAGCGATTGAGCCAGGGGATGTTATAGAGGTATTCGCGGAGAAATTGGAAAGTGAAATGAATTTACAATTAAATTGATTGCAGTTGGGTGTAAATTTCACCTTAAAAAGGTACGAAATAGACAAAATATGTCGCACGTCGCCATGTCACAAGTGCGAGCCGACGGTATGCTCCAACGAATGCATTTGTCGTTACTCTAAAGATGATAAACCGCACCAGTTGTTTTTTGAAAAGCAGTTGAGAGTTCAAATCTTGGAGAATTCGAACGAGGAGGTAATTTTTTCTCAACAATAATTGGATAATTTTCTATTAGATGAATTTTTCTTAGGAAATTCCTTTAATTGGGAAAGTGCTTTTGCCTTATTTAACACTGGCGTCGAGTGAATTGGATTTCGGTATTTGTCTTGTTGGTCAAGTAACGTGTCAAGGAGTGGGAATTCTCAATCCTAGCATATGCGATAGCTCGTTTTGCATCGTTTACGGTGAGATTTGTTCAACATAATCGTGTACAATTTACGACGATAAGATTTCCTTCCAATTTTCTAGAGAGCAGTTGTAATGAATTTCGTGTCGAACCGATCGAGGGAAATGTTCTAGGGTGCCACTTGGAAAACCTGCCTGGGCGAACAGAACTCGAAATTTTCTTCAGTCCGAAGTATTGTATATATATCTATTTATTTTGTTTGATTTCAAAATTCGATTGATTTCTAGGCACAATGTCGAGTACATTCAATCGGTAATTATTCATGGCGCGTTTCAATTGGTTCCACTACGTTTGGTGTTGAAGGGAGTTGGGTCGTACGATAAGAAGTACAGACGAGGATACGATGTTGTGGATTCAACGTGACCTCGATAGATTTTGCAACTTTTTATTAAATTTTTATGAGTTTTATGTGTGAAATACATAGACACAAAATGTTTCACTCGATTTCTCCGAGATAAATTTGCTTATCGCTCGAACAGGATGCAACTGAAAACGAAAAAATTAATTACACATCGGCAAATAAATTAGTCACAACATGTCGAAGAGTTTCTTATTCTTACTGATGGGTTCTTTAGGGTGAAAATTGACATCGTTCACTGAACCAGTGTGTCCCGGCAACTTGTATAAAATTCTTCTGCTAGTCGTGTCCCAAACATAAACGTATCTATCGGCGGATCCGGCAGTTACTTTACTGCCGTCGGGCGACCAACCGCACCGTAACAGATTCTAAAAAATTAAATTTAAAATTTGCATTTTTTGTTGGGAATTAATAGAAATTTTATACCTTTTCGAAATTGTGCTGGTGTCCTTGCAGAATCTTGACGCAACGTTCTTGGGGTGCAAATGGCCTGATGTCCCATATACGAACTGTAAATCAATTTAGTTTTATGTAATTATCCAACTATTAATTTTGATTATAATCACGTGTATTGTCCATTGAATTTGAGACTATGTATGAACCGTCCGGGCTCAATGCCAGACCAGTTACTGTATCCATGTGACCGCGCATTTTATATAAAACGTTATTTTTCCGTAAATCCCACACCTTCAACTCGTTGTCAATTCCACCAGACACAATCTGCTCCGAAGTGTCGTTGAAAGTAATCGCTATGACTTGGTAGGTGTTTTGAAACGTTTGGACCGCCGCTTTACGTCGAGTGTCCCACAACTGAAAATTAGACGGCGGGTTATAGTTATATACCAATATTGAAATTAAAATGCGCTGTACTTTAATGGTCGTGTCGTCACTGCCACTGCAAAGCATTTGGGGACCTCTTCGAGCTGGATGACAGCAATTGACGAATGTCGTGTGGCCCTTGAGTTTTTTTATTCTGGTGCCGGTTTCAGAATCCCAAATGCCCAATGTTTTGTCCGTTGATGCTGTGAAAATCGTCCTGGAAAAAAAATAATAATAATATTTACGGTTAAGTTTTGAAAAATCAACGAAAATGTTTGTTCCACTTACGATCCGTCTGTGGAAAAGTGTAAATCCATTACCGCGCCGGAGTGTCCGGTCATCATGGCAAAATTTTCACATTCACCATACACGTTCCACAAGACTGAAATTAATAGAGAATTCATTTTATAAATAACTAAAATTGATGAAATGTGTTTTTCTCCGTACAAATAAGCCGGTCAAATCCAGATGAGGCTAAAAATTGGCCTTCTGGGTGAAATTTTGCCGTAAATATTTCTCCAGGATGTCCACACAAAAGCATGATAGGCGCATCGAGACTCGAAGTTCTTGGATATCCCTAAACAGATCAAAGTTGTGTTATTGTTATTATTGTATACACGAAAATAAACTATTAAAAATCAACTTACAGACTGAACAATGCTTTTCCCGTCTCTTATGACGATATCTGTTCGCGGTCGTTTAGCAGTTGCCATTAGAGCCATCTCCTCTCCGTCTCGTTTCATTCCAAACATTGGCATTTTGTCTTTAAATGGATAAGTCAATCGAATCAATTATTTAAGAACACAGCACCAACATTGCCGACTGATTTGATCCAAAAATACCTGCGCGACTCTCTTGGTTCCAGGAGAAAATAATGAATCAGCAACACTCGTGAAAAGAGAAAGTAATTTGACAAATCTGTTTACGCTACGCCTGCGATAAATTGTGGGCGAACGCACGACTCCAGTGTGGTGATTACAGTACGGCGAGCAGTACGGTCAATATAAGTTAACGGTTTATGGAAATAATAGATAGTCTCGCGACGCTTGGTGCATTACACACGCCTGGCTACTGAGCAAAAATTGTGTATAGGGAGTCGTCTTGTGGCTATCCGATTGGAAGGATCTAATCACAGATCTAATACTCTCGCTCAAGGTCTTGAAACCTTGATCTCGCTTCGGCGGGAACTGCCGCGAGATTTAATTGGTGAAGCACTGTGTTAGCTCGGTTAGTTTAGTACATCCTGATAACACCACCGGAGACTTTTTGTAATAGATAAAAAAGAAGAAAACACAATTTAAAGTTTTGTCCTCTATCTAATTTATTTCTTCTTAATTTTATTATTCAAACATCAATAACGAGAAAAGTTGCAAAATATTACCACTCGATGTCACCACTACCATAGAAACAATAATGGTGGACGCAAATGAAGGCGAAACCAGAGATATGGATGATCAGGCCCATATTGACTCACCACACAAGCCGGACAGTGCAGCTGAAAATGCTTAGCTATGTATCTGAAGCTTTGGAAATTTGTGTTGGTTGTGGCAATTTTATTTTTGGTGATAATTCCATGTTTTTTCTGGAATATAATTCTCAGTTTGTGTCTGACACTTCTTTCATGTGCTCTGGCCTCCTACTGCCTCACTAAACATTTTCTACAGCGAAACACCACAATTCCTTCGGCTGTCATCCTCGACGTGCTGAAAAAATTCAGAACAGAAAAACATCGTTCGACAAGCAGCTCATCTTGCCGGGACCGCGACCGCGACCCCGACAAAGAAAAACAAGGCGGGGCCATGAAATTAATCGAAAGTCAAATCTACGGAGCGCATTGTACAACCAACGTAACGATAGATAGTTGTATCCATTTCATCATGCGAGATTTCGTCAACTCGTGGTACCAAAATGTCAGTTACCACAATCAATTTTCAAACGAAATTTATTATTTAATGGAAGATTTATCCGTTGCCTTAACGTCGAGACTTAGGAAAGTGAATAAATACAACGCCGTCAAGAAATTCATTCGTTTGTATCACATTTATTTCAAGCAGTATTTACAAGCGTTGGAGCGAGTTCGTGCTGAAAGTGGTCGAGAGACGATTCTCCAGTGTTTATCCGAAACACGACGCGTAGAAGACAAGTTCGAGCATTGGCATCGTGCGCTCGACGACCCGCATTCGGAGATCCTCTACATGCGAAGCGTGATTAACACTTTGGTCGAAATCCTCACACCTGTTGATATCCGAGTGTGCATTTTAAGCCGACACATCTTGGCCGAAATCCTCGTGAGAAACGTGATGATTCCATTGATGGATTTCTTATCAAATCCAGACTGGTTGAATAGAAAATTGATAATTTTATTATCGGAAGTGACGGAAGTCTGCGCGAACAGCAACGCGAGTAACGAAAACATTAATAGCTGTAACGCGAGCGCGACGGACGATGTTACCGAACGACATTCCCACCAAGACGAGAAATTAAGCCAACATTCGGACGACGCGAATGTAAATTTAGTCGAAGATGAAGAAAACGGCCAAGTTGTTGCATTTGAAGAATTGAAAAGTGAAATCGGGTCGACCGAAACGCTCAATCACACACAATCGATTACAAATAACGGGAAGTTGTCGGCGAGTGACGAGAGTGCTTGTAATGCGGTACGAAACGAGAAATTCGCTACTCAAAACTGTAAATTTGCGAGGAAAAGTAGCATCGTCGACACCAGAGCCGGCGGTTCGGGTTCGAACGGTAAAACCGAATCGCTAATTCCCACTTCGAAGTCGTTGGAACATTTGAGTAGTTTGTTTATGAATAAATTAAGCGATATGGAAAAACCGATCGAATACATCACTGAAAATCTTGCTCAGTATTTTCGAATTTCGAACGATCACACCAAATGCCCGAAATCGGACGACGCCGGTTCGGAACATTCGCGAAGTCGAAGGGAATCGACCATATCTCGTGATAACGAAGCGATCGGCGCGAAAAGTGATTGTGACGCATCCAAGAGCATTTCGTCGGCTTTGGGAAATGCAATGATGGCGTCGACCGGGCCTGTCTTAAGTGACAAATTGGACAATTTAGAAGTGTCCAATTTAACGCACACGGCTAAAGATTGTCTCCGATTGCCACTTGAAGACAGCTCAACTCAAAGTCTTTGCCAAAGTTCTGGTGATGGGAACAATTCGAGGGAAAATTGCAGATTGAGATTAAATTTGAAGTCACCCGCTGCATATTTTTTGCATCCAACTTCCAAAGTAATAAAAATGAAAACACAATTACTCGATATCTAATTTGAAATATCTTGATTTTAGAAAACAATGGTTATTCTTTTTTATTATATTATTTTATCTAGTGTAATTTCCTATCTTAATTAGGATTGCACTGAATATTCGTTTTGTATTTGGTTATTTGGTCTTTTCGGTGAAAAAAGTGAATAGCCGTTATTATGTATTCGGCTGAATATAAACCTGATATTCGGCTGAATGCCTAATAATGAGAAAATTAAAATGATTTGCATTTTTCAATGAGACTTCACCTTTTTAGGGTAAATATTAATAACTTCCACTAAATAAATTGCATTTTATATTTTTAGCTAAAAATTGAAAATTTTAGGTAAAAATTGAAAATTTTAGGTAAAAATTGAAAATTTTAGGTAGAAATTGAAAATTTTAGGTAAAAATTGAAAATTTTAGGTAAAAATTGAAAATTTTAGGTAAAAATTGAAAATTTTAGGTAAAAATTGAAAATTTTAAGTAAAAATTGAAAATTTTAGGTAAAAATTGAAAATTTTAGGTAAAAATTACATTTTTAACATAAAAATTGCTTTTACCAATGTAAAAATAGTTTTCTTCAATGTGAAAATAGCTTTTTTTTTAAAATTCGGTTACCGTATTAGCCTTTTTTGGTACTCGGTGCAACCCTAATTTTACTAATTATTATTATTATTTTTCTTCCAGACACCTCAGTCACTGGAAAGTTCTGACGGTGTATTGGAAGCTGTAGAAATGTCTCCGGACAGTCGTTGTTTTATGAATTTACACATTCCACGAACAGAAATTGCGGAGGAATCTAACGGAAGCGGACAATACGCATTATATTGCATCGAAGTAAACATTTGAGTGTAATTTAATTCTCGAATTAATTTAAATTTTTGCATAGTACGAAGCTTGGTTTCTTGATAATTCTCCGACCACCAGCACCTCTGATTCATGCCCGTACGTGGATGTGGCTGAACACAGAATGGTTTTACAAGGAAGTCAAGTGAAAAGACGATTCAGGGAATTTTGCACACTTCATTCGCGTTTAGAAGAGAATTCACGCTTGCGGCAACATTTACAAGACTTTCAAAAGCCGAATCGATGGCTAAGTTTGCCTTTCAATAAGACGGACAGAGAAACGATAGAAGACAGAAGAACGTCTTTAGAAAAATATCTACAAGTAATCAATTGATTCATTAAGAAATAAAAACAAATAAAATTTAAAAAATGTGAATTGAATATTTCAGAAATTAATAAGTAAAGAAGAATTAGCAGCAAGTACCGAACTGCGAGAGTTTCTAGCATACGGTAGTGACGCTAGTATTGCTTACGTGAAGAAAGTTCCAGACAGTATGGTTCCACGAATTGATAAAGTAATTTGTGATTTAATATTTCTGCGTGCTTTATCTCTAAACATTACATCATTTAGTTTTTAGTTCGAAAGGTGTCGGGAATGTTGGAAAAAATTCGTACAGCCCTTCCAACACTTCCTTCCGAAACGAGTCCGACGGACCATAAACGAGGTTTTCTAGGTTTTCAATTTGGCTACCAAGACGATAGTTATTCTATACTCTTACAATTTGGATTTACCGAAAAAGATGTACGATTTAACAATAACAAAAAAATTGTAATCAAATTTAATTATTTTTAATAATTTAAATTTGTAGGTAAATAATATTGAGGAGCATCTCAGAAAATTTATAAACAACAGTCAATATGGCGAGTTAGCGGAAGAAACGACAAATGCAAACAAAGAAATACCAACGCCACTTACTCCGGTTACACCTGCGAATTTAAGCTTTGATTGTAATGAGAAAAATGTTATTCACGTCTCTGATGATTGTAATGCCAATGCTGCGTTATTAATAAGTAATTATTCGCGTGGATAAATTGATAATGAATAATAGCGATTATTTTATTGCAGAGCAAATGACGGCGATTGATTCCGAAGTACCCTTGACGAGTTCGATATTAAATCTGTTTATTGATGTGATGAGTAAAACGGACACAATTTTGAAAAAAGAAAGACTTTTGTTAGTTTTTAAACTTTTGAATGGGAAACTAATGGAAAGGTTTGACTCGTAGTCGTGTAATTTTACATTTTAATGTTTAATGTTTACTTTTTTATTATTATTACAGTTGGCTTCATGACAAAATAGACGAATACACGACGAATGATGTGTGTATTCGATACGTTGGGCGGATACGAGATGCAATTTGGCCCGGTGGTTTATTACCCATGGAACCTGACGTCAACAGAACGGAAGAAGAAAAGTGCCAAACTAAAGAGCAAACGATTCACTGCCTCCAAAGGTTTTTACCTGGTAATTTTTGTAATAAAAATAAGTGAGGAATGTGTTTTACTTATCTTCTTCTAAATTCTAGCGATTCTCCCAGTTATCATCGAAAAACATTCTTACGAAAAGTGTATTGAATTATTTTTGGATTCTCTACAGCATTCTAAATTGTTGAGGTAATTTGTTAATAAATATTAAGTGTTTTTTACGTTTAAGCATATTTATTTCCATTTTTACAGGAATTTTTTCTATAATGTTTTTGATCTCATCATTGACGTTTTGGCTCCTGAAACGAAATCTGAAAACTTTCAATCGAGACTCGCTTGCGTTGTATAAGAAAAGAAAATATTCCAAGGGTTCGTGATTAAGGCAAATTGACAACACGAATTTAAAAAAAAATAGCCTCTAATTAAGGATTCAACAGATGTGTAAATTGATTGTTAGATAGGTTTTTTTTTGCAATAACGATGTGATTTTTGTCGATTATTAACGTATTTATTAGCTTTTAAATTATTGCCGTTGCCAAGAAGTAACGTGAATTGCCGTTTTGTGTGGATATACATATTTTAGTTGAGACGATTTTTTGTTTTTCTCTTCGAAATAATATCCACGGCGATTATATCTTATTGTATACGTTTTCCAAACACTTAATTCGCATTCGTCGACCAGTAATGTATTATTAATTGTATCGGTGACGAGGTCGGTCCATTGCACTTTTGTCTCATTATATTAGATAAAGGAGTTAGAAAACACTCGTTCCTAATACTGTGCAGGTTGTTTTTTTTTTTGTTCAGATGAATGAAATGTTTTTAATTTTTTTGTTCTGCGTGATTCGAAATTTCTTCGTGATTACATATATAAAAACGTTATTTCTGTATGTTTATTTTTTTTTCGAATTATTTTCTATTGAAATAACTTCAATTATGTTTTGCGTGTTTAGTAATCTTGTTTTTGTGTGCGTGTGTTCACTGTAAATTATGAAAATTGTAAATTTTGTAAGACATGTAATGATGCCAAGAATTAATGATATTACAAGTAGCTATTCTAGTGATAAAAACTCATATTTATGTATATGACAAGTTTTACTCATTAATCGGGTGAAACAAATGAAAAGCATAACTGCTGATTACATTGCAGGACATATTGTACATGTTGATATTTATTGTGCAGTGTTTTTACTAGTTAGGTAGTCAATATATAACCAAACCAAAACAACACGACGGTGCAACCGTGATCATACTCAATGCTCTAATCATTTGGATACAAAATTGAAGGAAAAAAATATTTTTTTAATTGTATATGGCATTCGGAGTTTGCGAACTTTGTCATTTATTTTGAAAAGTAAAAATTAGATGTTTGAAGTTGTAAAATAAATACGATGTAGCAACAAGTTGCATTATATTTTATTCCACATTTAAAAAACAATGCGAATTATAAAAGGACGAGAAAATTTTTAAAAAAAAAGAAAGAATTTGATGTATCTTTTTATTATCCACAACCGATCACGACCGGTCACTTCCGTTCAGCACAATCGGTCACTTCTCCCATCATTCCCACATTATTATTACGTCATTTCCGTTGTATCGGCTTCGCACCACCATGGCTGACAGGTACGATTTGGGAAAAAATTTAACTTTTATCTGTTAACATCAGCGTTAAACTCAAAACTATTTTTCGTTTTGGTGAATTTTTGGGTTATTTATGAAGCTAAGCGATGATTTAGATAGTAAATTTAAGCGGTACTATGTCGGTTTGAAAACCATACCATTTTTCTGTCTCGTGGACTAAATGTCCGCGTTTAGCAGGAATCGGTACACGCTGGAAGTGTTCCTTGTTACGACAAAATTAAATTAATTGTATGTTCAATTTTGAATCGATGATAGATATATTCAAGAAAAGCACCGTTAGTTTAGTACTTAAATTGGTTAATATTGTTATTGCCTCAATTTATATACATTTAATGCGCGATCGAGCCACTTACTAATTCTGTTAATGTTTTCTCTTTTAAAGCAAAGAACCACAGAAGACCGCGAAACCCTCAAAATCGGCTGATGCTAAGCCTGCAAAAGCAAAACCAGCAGCAAAACCGGCGGCCAAATCTGATCAGGCCAAACCAAAACCGGCGGCCAAAACTGATCAGGCCAAACCAAAACCGGCAAAATCGGCTGATGCTAAGCCCAAACCTGCGGCAAAATCGACCGAGGGAAAGCCCAAACCTGCGCCAAAATCGGCTGATGGAAAGCCCAAACCTGCGCCAAAATCGGCTGATGGAAAGCCCAAACCTGCGGCAAAATCGGCCGATGGAAAGCCCAAACCTGCGGCAAAATCGGCCGAGGGAAAGCCCAAACCTGCGCCAAAATCGGCTGTCGGAAAGCCCAAACCTGCGGCAAAATCGGCTAACGGAAAGGCCAAACCCGTCGCTAAAGCTCAGGCTAAGCCTAACGAGAAGTTAAAGGCGAAGCCAGTTGGAAAAACAGCAGTAAAGTCGAAATTAGCTCCGAAGTCTAAACCTTTGAGGGGTGCCTTGAAGAAAACAGCCGGCCCGAAGAAGGTGAACGTTTCAAAGCCATCCACGGCCGTCAAACGTCCAGCTAAGGACAGCAAGGAGGTAGCACCGAAACGAAAGAAGGAAGAAGTGAAAAAGGACGGAGAAGAGAAGAAGGCCGAAGAACCTGTCACCGTTGATGGAAAGAAATTGCCCAGAGTTCCCGAAGGAATTCTGAAGAAAAGGAAGAGGAATGCTGAATTAAAAGCACGAAGAGTGAGGCACACGCTTCTAAACGCCAGGGTAAGCTGCGATGACACGAGTTAAATTGTTTAATCGAATTTTTTAAATTTTTAAATTGAATATGCTTTTACAGAGGCGCAAAGCGAGACGTCAGGAGATTTTCAGACGAGCTGAAAAATACGTGATGGAATACAAACGCAAAGAGAGAGACGAAATCCGTTTATCGCGCATGGCCAGAAACAAAAAGAGTTTTTATGTTCCCGCTGAACCCAAATTGGCGTTTGTTATCCGTATTCGTGGGTACGAATCGATTTTTAATTAATTTTGTTATGATAATTGATTTAATTTTTATTTTTTTCATTTTTTTTTTTAGTATAAATGGAGTAAGCCCGAAAGTGCGAAAGATTTTGCAACTGCTCCGTCTTCGTCAAATCAACAACGGAATTTTCTTGAAGATTAATAAGGCTACCATTAATATGCTCCGAATTGCTGAGCCATACGTTACTTGGGGGTAATGTTGCGGCTAATTTATGATACGTTGCGAGGAGATTAATTTTTTTATGTGTTTTTTTAGGTACCCCAACTTGAAATCTGTGCGCGAATTGATTTACAAACGTGGTTACGGAAAGATTAATCACAGGCGAACAGCTCTGACGGAAAACTTGCTCGTTGAGAAAAAGTTGGGTAAATGTAACATCATCTGCATGGAAGATTTGATCCATGAAATTTTTACTGTGGGTAAATATTTCAAACCGGCGTCGAACTTCCTTTGGCCGTTCAAGTTGAGCAATCCAACTGGCGGTTGGCGCAGGAAGACAAATCATTACGTCGAGGGCGGTGATTTCGGTTGTCGGGAGGATAAAATTAACATTCTTTTACGTAGAATGATTTAAAAATGTATCGACGAGTTGTTTAGACGATAATAATAAACAATTTGAATGAAATAAAATTGTCTTTTATTTTTAAAATTTACATTGGATCAAATACTCATTCAGAATTAATTAATT
>JAQIXU010000421.1:0-35325 GCA_034701245.1 Strigamia transsilvanica | reverse complement strand
GTAGACATTGGCCACCGAACTTCTTACGAAAACCCAATCATACCCTAGACAACAACAACAGACCCGAGTAGAAGCCTGCATTGTTTAGATTACACTAAACAATACAGCATCTCATCGTATCCGCCGATACGAGCCCGAAGACAACTATAAGAAGAATAATATTAACTTTAACAATCATTGTAAACTTAGCCAATAAAATTAAATCATTAAAATTAACACTTTTATACTTATTTCGGTTTCTACAGTTCTACAGGTGATTCTAAACACGGTAAGTCGGACTACGACACGTCTTTATAAACAAAAACAAAATAGGAAAGAAAATAAGAAAAAATTGTTAGGAATTTGCTAAAGTGATTTGCAAACGGGTTATAATTTCAAAACGGATTACTATTTTCCATTTGTTGTGATATTCCTAACTCATTTGCTGAGTTTGTGTGCCAACAATATTGGGCCAATACTTGGAACCAATATTGGGCCAATTTGGCGTTTTCTTTCATTTCGGCATTGGGCCTATATTGTATCCCAATATTGGCCCAATACTATGGCCAATATTGGGCCAATGTTAAGCCAATATATAATGCCACTTGGGTAGCTTTCATACACAGGGTGATTCAGAAATACTGTTTCTATAAAGATGGAGAAGACTGAAGCCAAAAGCAGTTGTATTTATTTTAAATTGAACAGATGCACAACACATTGCTTTACAAATACTTGTATTATTTTCTTTATTACAGTCGGACCTCTCAAAGTCGAATTCAAAGGGACCGGAAAAAAATTCGAGTTTTGGAGTTTTCGAGTTAGGGAAGGCGCGGTTAATCACACTTTGAGTCAAGGGTTTTTATGTTGGTTTAAATTACCCATTTCTGCTGTTAGCTAAGTTAAATAAAATTATCAATATTTAAGAAAATACTGTAATTTCAATTTTTTAAAAGTTTTTTGGAAATTACACTTTTCAAAAAAAAGAAATTGCAAGGAAAATATACTGTACAACCCTCACCCAGTTGGTTAAAACTGATTTTTGGTCTAAAAATAGATGTCCTACCCTCATTTCCTTGATTTTTGGAAATGTGGCCTCACTCAAAGGTTGTAGAAAATTCAACAAAGGGAGTTTGAGAGCCAAAAAATTTCGAGTTGAGGGGGTCAAAAATGCATTGGCCTTATGGGAATGCGGCCGGGGACTAAAGAGCAACTCGACATAGGGAGGTATTCGACTTAGGGAGGTTTGACTTATCGAGATCCGACTGTACTATGTATTATCTGTATTGACTTCTCGTCCACTAGGAATAGTATCGCTACTTTCCAAATTTTTAAAAGGTGGTTCATTATTTGGAATTAAATTTGCATTGAATCCTGAACTTTTCAAATTGTTGTCTCGTTGGTATTGTGGTTGTTTGTTGATTTGTTCATAACGCGGATGTTTGTGGCTTTGTTGGTAATATGGATGTTTGCGGCTTTGTTGGTATTGATTTTGTGCATCTACATTATCGTAGCCTCTTTGTTGGTACCTGCTTTTTTTGGACTTATGATGGCGACTATGGTGGTGGTCATGATGTCTGGGTGGTTCTATGCCGTAACCAAGTCCTCCAATGTGGGCAGAAATAATATTATCATTTAGAATAAATAAGTAATTTTTTGGTTTTTCTCACCTCTTGAAAATACATTGCCTTCATAGTAATCGAAATTCTTATCAAAGATTTTTGCTGTGATACCAGATGTTTTATCACCTTTCGACCCAAGGGCTCTCCCGGCAGGTTTGTTCCAGCCCTGATTCTTATCCCAGATTTTTTTCTCACTCTGTGAAAAACAAAGTAAATTTTTACAAAGGAATTTTTTTAAAAAAAATAAGATATTGAATAATCATTACTTTTGTCAATGTGACCATCAAAACAACCAAGAAAATTAGACTTGGTATCTTTTTAAACATGTTGGCAATTAATAACACAAAGTAATTCGAATTTAGTGTGCTGTTGTTTTATATCATTTGGTAATTTGAAGTTGAATATAAATTTCAATTGTTCTTAAATCTGTTACAGTAGACTTGAATACATACGATATTTTCAGCAACATTAATTGGACAATAACTGTAGAATTAATTACTACAGGTATGCAGTACATTCATCACTACCATAATACATCCGGAATAAAATTTGAAAAAAAATTGTTTCACAAAAGAGTATTACAAATATCAATTTTTAATAGTCACACAATATTTGTTTAATCTAATTAAATGTTCTGCAGTTAGTTTAATTTAATTACTAATGCTAATAGGCTAAACTTCTGATGATTATAAAATATAAAAAGAATAATGTAAAAAGATCACATAATAAATGAAGAAATGTCTTCATTTACTTAATTTATTTGAATGGGGCCACCAAGTTTTGTAAAAGAACCGTTAATTGAAACAATTTGAAGGCAATATAAATGCTACAAGATGGTATACATAGAACAAAAATAAGGTATTTGAATCATCAGATTCTGCACGTGTGGTTTATGGAGTCAGGCCCATCACCACACATGGAAAATAATGAACCATGATGTTAGGAAAGAAAGAATCATTCCACAGCTGTACTGCAGGAAAGCAGTCCCAAAATAACTGTGGAACGATTGTAATGTTTAGGAAGGGGGAAAAGTTAAAAGCAATGATGCTATTTTAACTAATTTTAACTACTTTTCACATCTAATTTTTGTAAACAACTGAATATTTAAAAGAAATAAAACCACCTACCTAAACTAAACAAATGAAGCTCTACAACTTACTAATTGGAAGTTTTTGTCTATGACATATTCACTGGAAAAGAAAGGAAATTTTCTAGGTTGTAATGTGTTGTAAATGTATTGATACGAGGTATTTATAATTTGTAAATTGGATTTACAATTGATTGTAAATTTGGTTTTTCACAATGTATTTTCTACTAGGAAAGAGCCCATTTACAACTGAAGATTTCCTATGAATTTCCTATTAGTAGCAATGATTGCATTTTTAATAGTTGAACAATAAATTTCCAAATTGTTTTTCACTTAAATAAAATTTATTTACAATTACTTTATCTGAAGTAAATTTGATTTTTAATATGTAGTAAATGTGAATAAAAAAGTTTGTAAATTAATAAAATACAAGAAAGTTAATTTATTGTAAACTTTTATTTGAAAAAAAAATACAGATATTACCATACAATTGTAGCAAAAGCATTTTGAAAATCATTACAAAGAATATTTACTTCAAAATGTATATTATGATGTATTTTTACCTGCTTGCATGGTCCAGAATTTTTCCTTGCATTTGTCATGTGACTCACCTGTTTGAGAAATCGTAAGCGCATGGACATAAATAATTTAATCCAGGTTCTTTATCCAATTGAATGAATGAAAACTTCTGAGTAACTGGTTGTGGAAGGTGTGCAATTCGAAACTTAATAATGCATCCAATTTAATGAACTACAACATATTTTCCCACAAGAAACTGAACAAAACTGCTGCACACACCTGGATTCTGGGACATGCGATATACACTAGTTGCTAATCTGCCTACTGATTTTTTCATGGTGCGGTTTACAAACGACGATAAATTCCGAGTGTTTAATTGCTGGGTCATAAGTATAAACCAAAAAATCGCCACCAAATTTTTTACCGGGTGCTACAAAATAACGTTTTTCCACGATGAATATTATTCTTATTCACCGTGCCTTTTTCCCAATAATGTTTGCATATTTCGAAACGAGTGTTTTCTTCGTCCGAGTTGGGGTAATTCCACTCCCATTTCAGCACATTGTCACACGGCCAAAGACATTCTGCAATGAATTAACACTTTAGATCTAGTTAAAATGTTTTTGGTTAAAAGTACCATCCAAAATCTGATGAATGTAATCGATTGATTGATTACGTTCTAATCGCAGCCTGAATACACCTTTTTTCAACAGATTTCAAACTTGGATTGGATCGCCACACTGAAAAAGAACGATACAACTCGACAGTCAACACGCACAATGAGAGAGTGCAAGCGCGCACCAAGGGCATGAAAACTAACAAAACAAAGCCATCACACGTTGTACAGAGTACAAAGTACACGTTGCGCAAACGCCACTCACTCGTTTGCTTCACATCACTTTTTAACATTACTTACACACAAAGCCTATTTCCAATGAATCAAATTCTCCCGGACTTTCGCGCTTGAAATTTTCCCGGTTTCGGACAGAAAACAATACATACGGTAATTTTGAATTTAGTCGGAGTCCCGTTCTCCCGTGAACTTCTGGGCTCCAGTAAAATACAATTTTTCTGAACTCCTGCCTGGTTTTCAGGTAGAAAATAAATTTTTTTTTAATAGAGTCGGGCCGCGGGAATTTGTCCCGGCTTCCCAATAACACCAGCTTAACTTTTTTACTTTTGAGTTTAATTTTCAATTATAATATTTTATTACAAACAAATTAAGTTTCAATCCAGATTAATAAAGAAGTCGAAAGATATTACATCAATCCCAACCCCACTTGTGCGCGGGATTTGGCTCATAACTGTCCTCATCTGATGAACGTTCGTCTGAAGAACTATCCAGGATTAAAAAAATTATAAAAGAAAGAAAAAGAATTCAATTCAATCATAACTTTTCGACAGACTGAAAACATGATAATGGTACCTGCTGCCGGCTGGCAGGAACAGTTGACGAAAATCAAAAAAGTATTCGGGTCTCCGTTGCTGTGTCGATTTATCGTGTCTTCGGTCGGCATGATTCAACAAATAC
Organism: Strigamia transsilvanica; assembly: GCA_034701245.1. Classification (NCBI taxonomy): domain Eukaryota; kingdom Metazoa; phylum Arthropoda; class Chilopoda; order Geophilomorpha; family Linotaeniidae; genus Strigamia; species Strigamia transsilvanica. Next base: position 30,590 of record JAQIXU010000421.1, on the reverse strand, counting down.
GTTATGGCATTGTACACAAACTTTGCAATGTCATCTTCGGACAGGTTTTCTATATAGCTTTCTATTTTCGAAGTCGTCGGCCCGTCGTCTGTTGCTGCACTTTTCCCTCGCATACCTCCTGCGCGAGCGCCGATACTTCCTATATCTCCCATATTTCCAAAAGTAGGTGAAAATTCATTATTTTGATTTATATTTGCATTGAACCCTCCCCCTAAACTTTCCAGCTGTTTGTTGCCTTGTTCGGACCTATGGTGGTGATGTCGTCTTTTTGTGTCGTCACCAGCGTATGCTAAAAATAATATTATAAAGTAGAATTAGTAAACAAATTTTATTTTAGATTTCTCACCTCTTGAAAATACATTGCCTTTATCGAAATCGAAATTCTTATCAAAGACTCTTGCTGCGACAGGAGTTTTACTCTTTTGACTCTGTGAAAAACAAATTAAATTTTTACAAAGAAAACAGATTTTAAAAAAAGATATTGAACAATCATTACTTTTGTCAATGTGACCATCAAAACAACCAGGAAAATTAAAGTTGGTGTCTTTTCAAACATGTTGGCGATTAATAACAGAAAGTAATTCGAATTTAGTGAGCTGTTGTTTTATATCATTTGGTAATTTGAAATTAAATTTTAATTTCTATTGTTCTTAAATCCGGTATAGTAAAGTTGAATACACAAGATATTCTCAGCAACATTAATTGGACAATAACTGTGCAATTAATTAGGTTTGCGGTGTATTCATTAGTACCATGCCATATCCGGAATAAAATTTGAAATGGAATCGCTTCGCTTCATAAAATAGTCATGCAGTGAAGCATTATCGGGTTGCTTTGCTTTCATGTACGCGGTGTCCGACAGCGAAGCTTTCGTTGGGGGAAGCAGTCAAATGTTAAGAGGTTAGCAATGCGTTGCTTCACTTCAACAGAGACAGCAAACTAGCCTTAATCTCATCCTTGCATACCTTCTGCCCCGCTCCCACCAAGCTGGTTTCACTTCCTGTGTGTTACATAACATCAACTGCTTCAACAAATTTTATTTCCCATCTTCTTTCATAAAATTAAAGAAATAAAAGACTAATTTATATTCCACAGAACATTTAATTTTATTTACGCGGTTGTCTGTTGCTTTGTTGGTATTGCTGTTGTCTGTTGCTTTGTTGGTCATGCGGATGTTTGTGGCTTTGTTGGTATTGATTTTGTGCGTTTACAATACTATATTATCCGTCTTGGTAGCTGCTTTTTTTGGACTTATGATGGCGACCGTGGTGGTGGTGATGATGCTTGGGTGGTTCTATGCCGTAACGAACCCCTCCAATATGGGCAAAAATGATATTATAAAATGGATGGGTAAATAATTTGTAAGTTTTTTTCACCTCTTGAAGATACATTACCTTCATAGTAATCAAAATTCTTATCAAAGATATCTTTTTTTGTGATACCAGATTTTTTTTTATCAATGCCCTCATCACCTTTCTTTTGACTCTGTGAAAAACACTGTCACCAGGAATTTATTCTTTATTTTGGAGGATTTGTTCTTATTTTATGTAAACAATTTTTGGAATCATGATTTGTTCTTTTCTGTGATGCAATAAACTCATCATGGCAGCCTGGTTGGCTTTGCCTGTTTTCTTTTTGGCTCCTAGTATTGGAATGGATTCCAGCTAATTCCATTAAATCATCGCTTTACAAATACTTGTATAATTTTCTTTATTTCAATCGTGCCACATACCTTCCATGGATAGTATCTTTACCCCCCAAATTTTCCAAAGTTGGTTTATTATTTGGAATTAAATTTGTATTGAATCCTGAACTTTTCAATTTGTTTTCTCGTTGGTATTGCGGTTGTTTGTTGATTTGTTGGTGCTGCGGTTGTTTGTTGCCTTGTTGGTATTGCTGTTGTTTGTTGCTTTGATCGGAATGCGGATGTTTGTGGCTTTGTTGGTATTGATTTTGTGCATCTACATTATCATAGCCTCTGTGTTGGTACCTGCTTTTTTTGGACTTATGATGGCGACCATGGTGGTGGTCATGATGTCTGGGTGGTTCTATGCCGTAACCAAGTCCTCCAATGTGGGCAGAAATAATATTATCATTTAGAATAAATAAGTAATTTTTTGGTTTTTCTCACCTCTTGAAAATACATTATAGCCTTCATAGTAATCGAAATTCTTATCAAAGATTTTTGCTGTGATACCAGATGTTTTATCACCTTCCGAACCAAGGGCTCTCCCGGCAGGTTTGTTCCAGCCCTGATTCTTATCCCAGACTTTCTGACTCTGTGAAAGACAAATTAAATTTTTACAAAGAAAACAGATTTTAAAAAATAAGATATTGAATAATCATTACTTTTGTCAATGTGACCATCAAAACGACCAAGAAAATTAAAATTGGCATCTTTTTAAACATGTTGCCGATTAATAACACAAAGTAATTCAAATTTAGTGTGCTGTTGTTTTATATCACTTGGTAATTTGAATAAATATAAATTTCAATTGTTCTTAAATCCGTGGTAAAGTAGACTTGAATACACATGATATTTTTAGCAACATTATATTAATTGGATAATAACTGTAGAATTAATTACTATAGGTATGAAGTATATTCATTACTACCACAATATATCCGGATTAAAATTTAAAAGAAAATTCTTTCACAAATATCAATTTTTTATTAGTTATACAATATTTTTTTTAATCTAATTAAAAGTTCAGCAGTTAGTTTACTTTAATTAATAGTGCTAATAGGCTAAACTTCTGATGAATGTAAAATGTGACTTATGAGCCATGTGAGGAATCAGATGGTCCAAAAAAGAATAGATTATATAATAAATGAAGACACAGCTTCATTTACTAAATTTACAAGTATTTGAAACAATGCTACAAGATGGTATACAGGGTGTTTGATTTAAGAGTTTCCAGCCGAATGATTCCAAAACTGATCAACGTATCAAAATTCTGTTAACACAGGTGAATAGGAAGTGTTGGTTGACCATTCCAATAAGACATGTCACACAACACTCAACTCACTGTAGACATTTTGTTTGCAGTCAGATGTTATGAGATTCACAGCTCTCCCATCAATCTCTTGTTCTCTTGAGTTGTTAAATTAGCACCAATGTGTCAATTTTGAAACAATATGTAGACAAAATTCTGTCCACACCTTTTCCAAAATTGCCACATTGGCACTGTATACCTGCGTAAAAAGTATAATATTTTAATTAAAGTCGCCCTCAATTTGAAGTCGCCCTCAATTACAAGTCGCAGCAAAAAATTGCGTTTGCAATTACAAGCCGCGACTTCTAATCGAAGAAATACGGTGTTTAAATCGTCGGATTCTGCACGTGTGGTTTATGGAGTTATAAGAGCATCACCGCACATGGCAAATAATGCAACATGATGTTAAGAAATGGTACCTGCAGACAGAATAAGGGTCCGATCTGCTTCTGTTGGTATTTTTTACACAGGTGGCCAACACAAAATATATGGAAATAATTAGAAAATATTCCCCCATAAAATGTGCACTGAATCTAAAAGTGATACATCACTAAAAGGTTTTTTTTAATACCTGGGACTGCAAAACCATTCAAAATAGGTAGTAGGAATTAATACTCTTGAAAAGTTTCAAAAATGCTTGATTATCAAAAACCTATCATCCAATTCCCATTTAATATCCATTAATGTCAAATATTACTATCCATTAAATTGGTCATAGTGACCATATTATCATAAGACAGTGGCTTTATGGATACTTGTTTTATTTTCTTTATTACCACACTAGAATGTGCTATAGCAAACCTAAAAATCATTCACGGGTCCATCTTGTAATTTTTTTATTTTTTTTATTTTTATTTTTTTTATTTTTATTTTTTTTATTTTTTTCTTCTTTTTTATTTTTTCATTTTTATTTTTTTTTTTATTTTTTTTTTTTTTACATTTCTTTTTGCTCTTCCACGAAGAGAATCATTACTTCCAAAATTTACTAAAGTTGGTGGAAACTCATTATTTGGATTTAAATTTGTGTTCAATTCAGACCTTCTCAGACCTTCTTGCTGTTGTTTGTTGCTTTGTTGGTATTGATTTTGTGCTTCTACATTACCTCCGACTTGGTACCTGCTTTTTTTGGACTTTGGATGGCGACCATGGTGGTGGAGATGATGTCTGGGTGGCTCTAAGCCATAACCAAGCCCTCCAATGTGGGCAAAAATAATATTATACATTGGAATGGGTAAATAATTTGTTAGTTTTTCTCACCTCTTGAAAATACACTCTGTTGTCTTCATAGTAATCGAAATTCTTATCAAAGATGTCATTTTCTGTAATACCAGATTGTTTTTTATCAACGTCCTTTTGACTCTGTGAAAAACAAATTAAATTTTTACAAGAAAACAGGTTTTAAAAAAAAAAGATATTAAACAAGCATTACTTCAGTCAATGTGACCAACAAAACAAGCAAGAAAATTGAACTCGATATCTGTTTAAACATATTGGCGACTAATAACACTACTAACTTGTAAGTAATTAGAATTTAGTGCGCTATTGTTTTATATCATCAATTTCAAATGCCTAACCTTCAATCTGTTAAAGTGAAATTGAATACACGAGATATTTTCAGCAAAATTAATTGGACAATAACTGTGGAATGAATTAGGTTTGCAGGGTACTTATTGATAAAATAACCATATCCGGAATAAAATTTGAAATGAAATCGTTTTATAAAATAGTATTACGACATATCAATTTTTATTAGTTACACAGTATTTTATTAATTGAGGGGCATTTTGAAAACTTTTAATCTATGTTAAAATTCTGCAGCTGGAATACTTTAATTGCTGGTCCAATAAGATTAACTTGTCATGAATTTGAAATGTAACTTATAAGCCAAACAATTTGCAAAGAATATGTCATTTATAAAAGCGTTGGATCAATTTGCAAATAGGTGCAAGCAGGGTCAGATTTACAAAGAAGAGTCTTATTCAAATTAGTTACCCCCAGGAAATCTAGTGCGATTATACACAAACAAGTCATTATTGAATGCTGGATTCTGCACACCTGCACTCGTTATTAATCGCATGCGCACCTCCTTGATCCAACCAACTGGTGGTGACTAAATGCTTTCACTGCACATATAACTTACTAGTATTCCCACAAATTCCACAAATTAGCAATCCTTACACATTTGTTGGCCAGATTTGGAATTTCTCGGATGATTTAAACAGTGCGCGCGCGGAATCGGCGTCCGGACATCTGTGGTGCTGCTTCACTGCGGCATTCTTCTAAGGCGTCTCTGGCGTCGAACTGGCGGCTGTGGTGCATTCAGCGTCGGTGTCGGTGTCGGTGTCGGTGTCGCGTTTCTGGTCCTTGTCATTCAATTTGGAGTGGTCAATGGCAGTGGTTGGATTGGATCGCATGATCTATGACAAGAACAAAAGGGTCTTGCTGGACAACCTGTCCAGAAAAGCACTCCGCTAACTCTGTCTCTCAGTGTGTCCAAAGGATGTTTCTAATCCTCTCTTTTATTTAATCTCCTGACACACCAAACCGGAATGCACTTCTTCTCCAGATTGGGTCAGGACTCTTAATCTTTTAATCTCCTCAGTTCCGGATTACCTATTAGGCCAAGTAGGCACCGGCCTATGGGCCCCACGCCTTTTAGGGGTCCCGCGACAAGGGATCAAAATAATATTAGATTTTATGCGTTTGAAACGAGGATGTTTAGACTTTTGGGGATTAACATGAAGATTTTTGGATTTTTTGGAAGTTAAAATGAGGATTTTTTTAATTTTTTGGGTGTCGAAACAAGAATTTTTATTGATTTGGAGCATTTAAAGCGAAAAAAATTGGATTTTTGGGGTTTGAAACGAGGAAATTTAAATTTTTGCGGGTTAAAACGAGAATTTTTATTGATTTGGAGCGTTTTAAACGAGGAAATTTGGATTTTTGGGGGTTAAAAACGAGGAAATTTGGATTTTTGGGGGTTAAAAACGAGGAAATTTGGGTTTCGCTTTCATATAGACGCAGAAATGAAGAGATTGGTTTATCAAGATTTTGTTGCAAAGTGCTAAGGGGGCCCCGAGATTGCGACGGCCTAAGGGCCTTTACATGGGTTAATCCAGCACTGAATCTCCTTCTGGCCAATGTCCATCAATCGGATTTTCACCCTCTAGCAGTTTGTGGCCAAATGTTTTTGATTGGGCACGCGTGGTTTTTGGGTGGCTTTCCTGCCCGACTCACTTTGCTACAAGTTCTTTCTCAGAAAAATTTAGTGAGAGGTTAAATAAATAAATAAACAAATAAACAAATAAACAAACAAACAAACAAACAAACAGACATGCACTAACTTACTTAATTCCTCACTCACCACACACCATTTTGAAATTCGAGACTTTATTTTTATTGATTTATTACATTTATTACATTTTGTCGCGAGTATTCCCACACCAGCAGCGCCCCGCACACGTGCACGTTGAGGGAGCGAACGACTCCCTGCTGCGGGATTTGCACGCACGCGTCCAACATTTGAATCAACGAGACCGGAATTCCTTCTTTCTCGTTGCCCAACAGTAAAAGGCACTTTTTAGGAAATTTGTAAACGTCCACCCGAACGCTGTCGGCGGTCTGTTCGGCCCCGATCAGGGTGTACCCCTGGCTCCTCTTGCTCGTCAAATAGTCCTTGAGTTGGAACGGCTTCACCTCGCTCATAGCCACCCATTTCTCTGCAGAAACGCTCAAATTCTGGAACTGTTTGTCCTGGATGCATTTCATGTTCGCCACCACGTATTCCTTCGCCCCAAAGATTTCGCAGCTCCTACACAGACCTAGGTAACAGAAATTACAGTAATTATTCGTTTGATTTGTTTTGAATTTCCATGTTCATTTAATTTGTCTCGCCTCCCAAGTTGGGAATTCTGTCGACGAGCGACGCGACCACGATCAATTCGCCGTTTAACGCTCGTTTGCACGGTGTCATTTTCTTCTGCACGTTTCCATTTTCCACGTTTTCTTCAACTTCAACTTCAGCTTCCACGTTTTCCTCTGCAATCGCAATTATTATTCCACACTTAACTAAACAAATAAACACTGACCTGTGTTGAAAGCACTCAATCCTTCATCGTCACTAAACGTCGGAATAAATTCATCTTTTTCGTTACGAAATTTCGTAAAAACGTATGCTGGGATCCACTCGTAATCAGACACGCCCGTCAACCTTAAAATATCGTAAAAAATTGCCTGCAAACAAGTTAAAAACATTAAAAAAAATATACCTAACCAATATTTTATAATCGATTTGCCAATTTTACCTGCAACGAGTAATGTTTGCGGGCATCGAACATCTTGAAATAATAATTATCAGAAATCTTCTGCGTGCAACGAGCCGAATTGCCACCTCGATACGCGAACGTCAAACTGGCTTCGACCGGGCCGTACACGTCGATCGCATCTTGCAAACCATTCGATTGGCAAACCACCCACAACTTGTGAAACACCACCTGCAGCGCACAAAATTAAACAAATTTGCATAAACACTTAACAAATCGTAAACTTCACTTGTGCAGTGACTCTGGTATTGAAGTTCTGCGCCATGCACCAGGGAAGAACGCAGCGGAAACCGGCGACGATGAATTCTTGTTGGTCGTGACGCGGCTCGAGCAGTTTGCCCACGTGGTAAACGATGCCCAGAAACGAACCGATGCTCCCAACTCGGATCCCCGCCGCCTGCAATAACCAAATTGGTCCAAATTGGTCATTTACCCCAAAGTCAAACAGTCATCGACTCTCTACTTTTTCGATTTCGCCCCACAACTGATTTCGCAACGTCGCGAATCGAAGTAAAATCCGAACGGCCAGCCATTCCTGTATCACTCGAATGGACAATTGCGACCCCTCCTCTACGAGCTGGCTGTAAACATTATTCAAAACACCAGTCAGCGTTTCCTTGAAAACAAAAATTAAATTAATCAAAAATCAATCAAAAATCAATCAATTGACGCCAGCCATCGAAATTTACTTGAGCGCAAAGAGATTCGAGGACGAGTATCGTCTGCCAAACTCGAGTTTTCTTCAGATGGATCAAAGAGTTTGCGTAATAACGACTCGCCGACGCACTGGCCGCAGCGTCTTGCGCGACCAACAGCGCAATTAACTCGGAAACCAACGGATGACCACTTTCCAGACTCGCGACCAACGAAACAGCCGCAGCTCGAACACAAACTTCGTGCAAATGATCGCTTTCGACGAGCGAATTTGCCGTACACGTCTCGCCGAGCGAGGACACAAAAGCGTCCGCGTCGCCATTCACCCTTTGGTCTTTGCGATGGACCGGACCGAACGTGAGTGCATTTGCGATGAATTGCGCGTGCGGACTCATGTGACGGCGCGCGTCTTTCGATCGGATCCAAATGTCGACGCAATGGAACACCAACATGTGAAATATCGTCGGACACGTGTCGGACAATGAGTGTGCTTTTTCGCAAAACTAGAAAACCAAACGAAAATTAATCACGACCGATATCGCAGTTCGGAATAATGAATTCACGTGAATTAAAATCGCGTTCGAGGCGTTCGGGGCGTTCGGGCGGTCGAGAAGACGCGGGTGGAAAGCGACTCGTAGAAATGCTTTAATCGCGATCCAAAAAATCTCCGTTTTCCGTCGTTCGAAAGCAATATTCCACACCGAGTGCAACAATTTCCCGAAAAGTTGTCCGTGTTCGTCAAACACCTGACGAAAACAAACAAAAATTGATCATTAAGCCAATTATGATTACTAATAGTTACCTGCGATAAAGATGTCGATAAAACGTGTTCGATGCAACGACAAACTGCCGGAATCACGTCGGTGCCGATCTCCAACGTGTACAGCGCAAATTCCATCAACGCCACGACGCCGAGTTCGTTTTCACTCACGTTTTCACGCACGTTTTCACGTCGGCTCGCGTTAAATGCCAGGCACTTCCAAACGCAATTGTAATACTCCGACACGATTCGGCCTCGTTGTCCCAAATAAACGTCGCAAGTGCTGAAACGTAATCCAATTAAACAATCAAAGAAAAACGTGAATAATTATTACAGTATTTTACTTGTTGGAAGACGATTTTGTGAGCGTGTGCTTGAAATTATTCTTTGCGAATTTGTGTCGAACAAAACGCACGATTTTTTCGCTACTTAGTTTCCATTTTCCCAAATCGCGTTTTTCCAACTCAATTATTTCAACGATCCAAGCGAGACACGTGACGGCGCAATATTTACTCAAAAGATGATCCTTAGAAAAATTAGAAAATTAGAAAATTAGAAAAATTAGAAATTTAGAAATAAAATTTCTTCCGACTCACCTCTGAATTAACGTCATCAAAACGTAGTAAAGCGAGATCTGTCAATTTATTAACACACTGATCCATCTCGTTCGAGTCCTCGTACGCTTTCAATAAACTTTTCAACAATTTCAAATACAACTCGAGTCTTTTCACATCCTCCATCTAAAAATAATTAAAATTACATTTATTAAATTTATTAAATTTTTTAAATTTTTTAAATTTTTTAAAATTTTTTTTAAAATCTTCTGAAATTTCTGACATGATTAGAAATCCTAAGAATCGCGTAATCAGTAATGGACGTAACGCACGGCGCGACGCACGCGACAACTTCCATCCGAACCGCATCTTGCGATTCTATTAAAATCGAAATTAAAACCGAAATTTTGAATGAAAAATCAATTTCCTCCTTTTCTTATACCCGCCGTCAACGTCCGACTATTTTCCACTTCCTCAAGCAGCGAAACGACAAACTTCAAACTGCGCTCGATTTTCGCGCGCGGTAAATACAAACGCGTATTAACGGACGATAAAATCACTTTGACCGGTCTTAGCGCCACTCCCACACTCGACAGAGCGAGTAAACCCGCGTCCAAGCACAAAACCAACACGCGCGACGCACGCTCCATTTCCAAATCCGTCAAAGAAATATCTTCGTTTTTGAATAAAAATATTACAAATTACCACACATTTTTTGCTTTTTTGTTAAAATTCAAATTGCCTCTGTCTGTGTCCGTGTCGTTGTCGTTGTCGTTGTCGTTGTTTTCCGTTTCATTCAATCGCTGCATCGTCTGGTTTATGAATTTCTCCGCGCCGCTCGGCGTTAAATTAGCAGCCGGTGGCAGTTGCTGCAACCACTCGATGCACCGCGAGCGCAATTCAGTTCGACGACTCAACGCCCCGTGTTGCGCAAAGGGCATCGAAAATGAAGACAAAATATCGAACGTCAGGTCGTCCTTTTGCACCAATTTAAGAAACGCTTCGAAGAAAAAACAATGGACGGCGATTTTTAAATATTTCTCCTGGGTGCGAAGAGAATCGACTATCAATGACCTAGAAAAGAAATTAATTTTTACTTTTATTTATACTTAAATTCACTTTAAATTCACTTTAAATTCACTTTAAATCTTCCAAAGCTGTCAGGTTCCACGCAGGCACGACAGGCACTCTCGAAAGTGAATAACTAACGTACAATAACGGCACGGGAGCCCAATTCAAACGTCGAATCGAACCGATTAACGAACTAAAAAAATCAACTAAAACAAAAAAATCTATCAATCATTCAATCATTCAGTGATTTATTTATTTTTCAACCAATGAGTGAAGATCCTCGCAGAACGACGACGCAGTGCGTGAAAAAGCGCGACAACGACGACACAATCGCGGGAACTGACCCCCTTTGCTCATTCTGACACCTCGCGAACAATGACGCGTCGTTAATTACATTCAACAACGGACCAAAAACAAACTGAAATAAAAGAAATCAAAACAAATCAAAACGAATAAAAACGAATAAAAACGAATAAAAACGAACTAATTAATAAGACCAATTCATTTTTCTAAAGTGCCATCGATAAAGCGCACCGTCGTCATCGTGCATACTGCATTATACCTGAGTGTCGATAAAATTCTCTTTGGTAAAATCCAAGCTTAGAAATCGTGCGAGCGCCCATTTCTTGATCAATTTCGAATCGTGCAGAAACATACGATGAAAAATCGCCGTCATCAGCTCGAAATAAAACTTGGACATCTCACTCGCTTTCATCAGCCGCTCGATTTTCCCAAGAACCGGCTTGATGACGTGAACCTAAACAATTCAAAACAAATTGAAAATCAAAATTGAAAATCCAATCAAAATTCGAATTAAAAAAAAGAAGCGTGAGACTGTGGCGCGCAGTACAAGTAAAACTTGCTAGCCCCTACGAAAAGTTGATTTTATCCATTGCTTTTTTTTCTTCCCATTTGTTAACGATTTCTTTAACAATTTCGTCATTGCGACGTTATGAAAGATCAACGGTTTTAGCCCAAAGATTGATATTTTTGACCAAAGAAATCGACATTGTATACAAAAATCAACGTTTTTGGCCCAAAATTCAAAGTTTTCAGCCCCAAAATCAACTTTTACGGGCCAATGATTGTTTGCCCGCTCTGGCCATAATCATTGGCATTTTGTCAACTGCCGGTTGGATTCGAAGTGTAGGAACGTTTCACTTTTGCACTACCGCGCCCGTATCATATAAGTCACTTGTGTTTCTTCCAATGTCTCGATGACAAGAATATAATTTGACCACGAAAAATGCTCCGACTCCAATCTGCCACGTGCCGTCACTTGTTTGAGCACACAAAGCGCCTGTTTCCTTAGCAACGCGTCCTCGTGCGCCAGCCCGAATTTAATTAACAGCCAGAAATTCTTCTCCGACGAAATCCGATGCAAAAAAGACGAAAAAGACGAAAAAGACGGAAAAGACGAAAAATCCGCTTCCATCCAGTCCATCAAGTTGCACATGATCAGATAGCCGTTGCCCACACTTTTACTCCGACAATCCGAATACGTAAAAGTAGAAAAACACTGCGCTCGTTCCCATAACATTTCGACCAACTTCACTCCGCTCGCTGGCTCCGCGAGTTTCAACAATGGCGGCACGACATCGACGAGCACGAAGGCGGCGAACTGCGAATCGCAGCACGAAAGAACCAAACTCAACGTCGACTGAAATTGCAATAAAAATCGATCAAAATCAATGTCGCTTCTCATTTTACCAAACAAAAACTTGACAATTTCGAGCGCAACTTTCGGTTTCAAACATTTTTCTGGTGCGTCCGCGTCCGCCTCCGCGTCCGCGTCCGCCGCTTGCTGGTCCTGCTGCTGGACACGATCGAAATAAATTTTCACATTTTTCTCGCATTCTCGCGCCCATTCGAGCGCACTATTTTCTTCGCCCGTCAACTCCAAACAAAACCATTTAGTGGCTATCGCGACGTCGCGGAGTTCTCGTTTATTTCCCGCGTGCTTCGAGAGCAATATAGGAGTACAAATGTCGTCCACGATGCGCTTTAATGCGCTCAACAAACGAGGATGAGGCACGGCATGTTTTTCATTCATCATTTCGACGATTTCTCGCAATGTGTGTACGAAATCGACAGTTTGGTCGCACGCAAAATCTTTTTCAATCTCCCCGCATACGTTATCCATCACAATATACAGTTGGTCGTCGCTGAAAACATTTAAAAGAGTTTTTACAGTCATTGTTGATATCGCGATACCACCACCAGCAGCAGCATCCATGCTCTCCCACGTGTGATTGGAATCCATTTTAAATCCGCTGGCGGCCTCTGTCGTTGCAAACTGTAAACGAGAAACACAAACAGGAAGTTGTTCCCACTCACCAAAACGCCGCACAAGCACAAACTCACAATTATTACTTTTTCCCTTCCATCTCGTTTGCATTTTATTTCTCCCACACAATGGAATAATGGTTCGTCATTTCAAATTCAAATTCAAATTCTATCCACAACTAGAAAAATATCATTAATTTTAATTTTTAATATTTTTTCTATAAATTTTACATAAATTCACAAATTTTCAGGCACAAAATGTAAAAGTATGTGAAATCGACCCAGAATTAAAAAAGAAACTCAAAGAATTCCGATTCCGCAAGTCGCATAACAATGCGGCCGTTATCAGTAAGTGAAAAATCCAAAAACGCCCATTTCCCCATTTCCCCATTTCCCACTTTCCCATTTTCCCATTTCCTGCCGTTAATTCGCAAATTTCTCATGAGCTTCTCATGAATTTCAGTGAAAATCGACCGCGCAAAGCAACTCGTGCATTTGGACGAAGTCTTAGAAGTAAATATCAACCTCTAACCTTAAAAACAAACACTAACAAGTAAATGCACACTCCCGCTCCCTCCCTCCCGACAGGATATCAGCGTGGACCAGCTGAGAGAATCGTTACCGGACCACCAACCGCGATTCGTCGTTTACAGTTACAAACTCGACCACGATGACGGTCGCATTTCCTACCCGCTGTGTTTCATTTTCATCACCCCGCCGGGTAAAAATCGAAAAATCCCTTAACAACACCAAAATCTGTCAATTTGGTCAATTTGGTCAATTTGGTCAATTTGGTCAATTTTGACAATTTTGTCAATTTTTTTCTTCCAACTTTCCTCAGACTGCAAACCGGAACTGCAAATGATGTATGCAGGGACCAAACTATCGCTCGTTAAAGAGGCCGATTTAACCAAAGTGTTTGAAATTCGTCTCCTGGAAGAACTTACGGAGGAATGGCTGCACGAAAAACTAGGAAAACGTTAACAAAACGTCAACAAAATGTCAACGAAACGCACGTTTTTCTCCTTTTCTTGCATAATATGAACGGCGTGGCGTCTAAAAGAAAAACGATCATTTTTTAAATCAAATTCCATCATTTTCACGTATTTTGTGCGAAAAGTTAGAAATGTATGTTTTTTATTAACGTGATAAATTGTTTCAATTTAGTCCTTCGATAGGATACGTGTATTTTAAATGTATTTAATAAGTTTATACGTGTTTTACGGAAGAAGAAGAAAAAAAAAAAACAATTACTTTTTATTCAATTAAATTAAATGAAATTAATTAAACTCCCAAACATGTCGATTATTAAATTTACATAATATTTGTAGCATTTTGACATTGCGATTATGCGTGTTCTGAATAAAAGAAACCAAATTTACATTTCTTTTCACTTTTACCGTCTACCCTAACACAACATTGAGATCTCGCGTTTTAAATCAAATCAAATCACAACCAAAACAAAAAATTATATTTAAATTAAAATTTAAATTAAAATTCAAAACATTTGAACAAAAAACGATAAACAACGCCACTCGACGTTCCTCGCCCGACGCAATACGCAAGAAAATATTGAACGATTTCTTCACTTTACGCGGTAATAAGACTGTAGATCATGCTGAAAATCGAAAAACGTGTTCGAATGAACAAATCAATGTGCAAATGTCATGCTTTACCCATAAAGATAGTAGAAAAATCCAACCAAATAAAACGCTAATTTAAACCAGCCTTCTGTTTGCGCTTTCGACAATTGATCCGCATTCATAATGGTCGTTGGATCATAAAGACCGGGCGAACTCATAACAGGACGATTTTTGTACCTAAAAATGTATTTTATCCATACAAATTGCATTTGCAATACTTCTTCTGTAGAATAATTCCATTTTTCTGCACAAATTCACAGTTTAACCATTTGTTTCTACCTAAATTCGAATTTTAACGATTTTTTTGCGATATAAATTCGAATTAAAGTATTTTTCGATATAAATTCGAATTATAAAAACTTTTCGATATAAATTCGAATTATAAAAATTCTTCGATACAAATTCGAGTCTTAACGATTTTTCTATATAAATTCAAGTCTTTAGCGATTCATTCGATATAAATTCAAGTCTTAACGATTTTTTTCGTCAAAAATTCGAATTTTTTCGAATTCTTTTACACAAATTCGAATTTTTAACGCCTTTCTTCAATTAATTAAAACCTGAGTATGTGATAGGCAATCAGCGGGACGTTTAAAATTAACGTAAACCATTCTCCCGCTATGAAAAATAAGAGGTTGAAGAAGATGTGGATGAAATATTCTGGCAAGACGAGCTGAAATGGAAATATTAAAATATTTAGAAAATTAATTTTTTTTTTTTTAATTTCATTTTGTTTCACCATACTTACTGGATTTAAACTGTTGCATTGATCAATCGGGTTCTTGTAATCTGTTTTCAATTCATCAAAAGCGATTATCTGTGAAGAACAAACGCGAGCTTCATTATCAGGTGTTTTTATCTGCGATTTCACCTCCCATTTCGAACCAATGTTCAAAATGAATTTTCTTTCGAATTGCTAATTCGTTTTGATGATTTTTCCAACTGAGGTATAGCACTTACGTGAAAAATGGCGAAGAATATTAAGAAAGCGTCGAGAATTAATGCCGCAATGTAGCAAAACGCAGCGAACGTAAACGCCATGATGGCACAGTGGCGCCGAGCGGTGCCAGGTTTTGCAACTTTTAATTGTATTTATACAGTACTGTACTTCTTTTTTTGTATGTAGGTCAAAGAAAAAAAACCTGTAATCAATTCATCAAATATTCTTATTGTTTTTTATTTTTTTTAAATTTCGCTCGATACACCCTTGAAACACAGATGGCGGGCGCCGCCGTTTTCATACTCCATTTGCATGAAGGCAAATGCGACGGTTACAGCCACCTGATTAGGGCAAAAAAAATTGAATTTCTAAATAAAATCCAGCTAGAGAAATTGTTGAAAGCTTGCGAAGTGGAAACAAAAACTTTTCGCACAATAAACGCAAAATTGAATTAGTGAACAAAATATGCTTTTCTTTGAATTAGATGAGGCAATTTTTTAATTCAGACTCCACGGATAAATAGAATGATAAATTCTGCACACCTTAAGCTAAACAAAAAAAAAAAAATTTAACGACCAATTTTAAGACGAAATAAAACGATTTCCTCAAAGCCCATACATCAAATGTATACAAAACCTAGCGGTAGCGGGCGCCACCGCTCGGCCACATCCGCACACCCAAAAGCAATAGATCGATAAAAACTCAAGAAAAACAAGCAAAATTCACGCCTCGCAATTCGAAATCTTTCTCAAACAAACACCACGAATCCTAATTAAATCTCAACCTAAACAAGTGTTGAACACCCTTAAGAAACTATTGGAATTTCCCAGTTCACCTCAGCGCCTGACGTCATCAAACAACACACGCACAGGCACATAGTCATAACATACACACAGGCAGAGCTTTCAGCTGGTAGGCAAGGCGTACTGTACGTAGCGTATGATTGCTCATCTAATACAGTTGGCTGGCTAAATTTGACGCGCAAGAAAAACCACGGCATACTTTTAGCAAGCCTGGCCTCGAGTGGGGACTCAGAAGACGGTGGAGTTTCTCCCCCACCGCGAAAAAAGCAACGATTGTCCGCCGCCGCTGCTACCATGCAAGCCAATGGCTGTCCTCAACACAATGGAGACACACCAGGCTCAAGTGCCACAGCAGAGAACGGAGAAATCCTCAACGGCAAACCGGACTTGTCCCCCAAGATTAAAACGAGAGCTGATCAAGACATTGTCCGTTTGATCGGACAGCACTTGAAAGGATTAGGGCTCAAGTGCGTACAAGAAATTATCACTAAATCATCGACAAATCGTCCTAAAATCACTCACAAATCACTCACAAATCACCGACATTTGTCGCCAATTTTCCTTTTCGTTTATTTCATTTTATTCATCGGCCAAATTCGAGTTGGGGGTTTGGAAAAATATTTTTTTATTCTACAATTTTTATTTTTTATTTTGTTGGTCGATCGGCCATGTTTTTTTTTTTTTTTTTTTTGTTTTTTTTTTCTCGAGTGATGAAACTCGGTGAAATGCGATTTTGTAAGACTCGTATCGGATTTTTAATTCATTTTTGAGGGTCATCGCGGAAATGACCTTAACGATTAGAAAATTAAATAATATCAAAATTTCAAATTTGTATTTGACTTCCGGTGGAATTTGAATTTTTCACTTTTTCCAACATGCAGTGGCGCCATGTTTGTTACCTTGTACTCAATTTATCCTCGATTTATCCTCGACTTATCCTCGACTTTTATCTCGTTTGCAGTCGCACTGCCGAGCAATTAATGCAGGAGTCCGGTTGTCGACTCGACCACCCGGCCGCAACGAAATTCCGCAATCACATTTTAGACGGCGAATGGGCCAAAGTGAGTCGAACCAAACATTCAAACATTCAAACATTCAAACATTTTGCCATTTGAATCGATTTCTCACCGTTTTCTTTCTCTCTATTTTCTGTTTACTTTAGGCTGAACACACGTTAAACGAACTCAAGTCGTTGCTCGATACACCTCTGGCCTTAGTCGTATGCGAATTAACGCGAAAAATCAATCGATCGATTTCATTTATTTTGATTTTTTAATTTGGGAAAACAGAAAATGAAATTTCTGCTGTTGGAGCAGAAATACCTGGAGAAATTAGAAGACGGACAAATTTTAGACGCCCTTCATATTTTACGTAATGAATTGACTCCGCTCCGTCACAACACGAAGCGAGTCCACGAACTCAGCAGGTTGACGATTTGCATTTGCATTTGAATTTGCATTATTCAATTGTCGTTGATGCTTTTCTTTTATTTAGCTACATAATGTGTGGCACTGGAGAGGAGCTTCGCAGCACCTCGAATTGGGGAGGAAAGGATTCGGATTCCAGAACTAAACTCATGGAACGTCTTCAAGGTATAAATATAGTTCTCGTTTAAGATGGTTAATGCCTTTTTTCAATGAAACTCACGTTTTTTCATAAGAAATACACATTTTTTGGTGGAAATTTGTATTTTTTTTGCGACAAATTTATATTTTTCGACAGAAATTAACAGTTTTTGACGAAAATTCATTTTTTTTCGACGAAAATTAATTGTTTTTGACGAAAATTAACAGTTTTTGACGAAAATTCACTTTTTTTTGACAAAAATTGCCACTTTTTTGAAATTCGTCTCAAATGTGCTTGATAATTAATTAGTTTGTTTCTGTTTGTGTCTGTTTGCAGTCTATTTACCCCCGACTATAATGTTGCCTCCGCGTCGCCTGCAGACGTTGTTGACGCAAGCCGTCGAGTTACAGAAAGACCGATGCCCGTACCACAACACGCGAATCGACAGCACGTTAGATCAAATATCGCTGCTCATGGACCACGCGTGCAGCAGGTAACGGTCAACGAACGTTGGTTGCGTTTTGACGTTGGTTACGTTGGTTGCGTTTTGACGGCATTCAGTTGCAGGGAGCAGTTTCCTTGCGAGACCATCCAAGTGCTCAACGACCATTGCGACGAAGTTTGGTTCTGCAAGTTCTCAAACGACGGCACGAAATTAGCCACGGGATCAAAGGACACGACGGTCATCATTTGGGAAATGGACACCGTAAATCAATTGCCTAACCATTTGTTTCGTTTTTCTTTCCTTTCCTTTCCTTTTCACGTGAGAAAATATTCATTTTGTCGTTCGCAGGATACGTTAGAATTACGTCATAAGAAAACTTTGGAAGGTCATTCTTATGGAGTTTCTTACATGTCGTGGAGTCCAGACGATGCGTATCTTATAGCGTGTGGCCCAGATGATTGTTCCGAATTGTGGGTTTGGAACGTGCAGGTGCACATTTTGCCGCAATCTTTGATTTCCTTTAATTTGATTTTCTTTGATTTTCTTTGATTTTCTTTGAATTTCTTTGATTTTCTTATTCATTTTCTTGTTGCAGACGGGCGATTTACGGGTTAAAATGAGTCATTCGCCCGAAGATAGTTTAACTTGTTGTTCCTGGCACAAAGATGCGAAGAAATTTGTGACTGGGGGAACTCGTGGACAGTTTTATCAATGCGTAAGTATGACAAATATGAAAAATATGAAATGTATGAAAATGCAACATTGGAATATAGTCGGCAAAAATATCGCAAAATGTTCAAAATGTTTCGAAATACAGTGTAAGCTGCTAGAACTCTGGACAAAACCATGCGTCCGGAGTACGTATTTTTTTTTTTTTTTTGATTTTTAAAACGTCACCAATACGTCCCTGCAATTTCGAGAATGTTTCGTACATGTTTCGAAATGTTCACGAAATTGTGCTCATGTTATGGTGACATTACTGGTTTCTTAAACACACACATTTTTGCTCGAACTGGCAAAAAACATTTCTTTCGATGCTATAATCAGCCAGAAAATCGATGTTTTATTACGAACAAATAAAAACTCTCTCCAGTCCGGACAAATCTCTGCGTCCAGTCCGTACAGCTTACACTGTATTTGAAAAATGCATGGAAAATTTCAATATTTATCAAAAATATTTCGATATTTATGAAAATTACTTGGAAACTTGAAAAACTGAACAAAATGAAAAAGAGCATTAAGTGTCGATTTCTCGACGTTTATCGACCAAAAATTGACATTATAGACCAAAAAAAAAAATTCGTTCTCATTTCTAAACTTGAAAAAATGTAGATTTTTGATCAGAAATGTCAATTATTGGTTTAAAAACTTTTGTCCCGAGAGTACCGAAAATGCCGGGGAAAAAGAAACTTTAGTAAGGTGCGTTCAGTTTGAAAAAGAAAAGTTAGGTTCCAATGAATTGTTGTTACTTGTTGTTACTTGACATTTATTTATTTATTTATTTATTTATTTCTGCCTAACCTTATAGGATTTGGACGGGAACGTTTTAGACTCGTGGGAAGGCGTGCGCGTTCAATGCCTTTGGTGCAAACGAGACGGCAAAGTGGTTCTCGCGTCCGACACCCACCACAGAATCCGCGGCTACAATTTCGAAGAACTAACCGATTTCAACATGTGCGTGCGCTGAACTAAAAAACAATTGTGTTTTCTTAGTTATTGTTTTTCGTTCTTATTGTTTTTTTATTCAGTATTCAAGAAGATCACGCAATTATGTCATTTTCCTGCAACGAGTCAGGACGTCTAGCTCTCTTAAATGTAGCAACTCAGGTGAACCCCTCAGTTAATGTATTTCTAAATCCACTGCGTGAATTCTAAGAATTCTAAACTGCGTGAAATTGTAAGTTTGCCTCGTGTTTGTCTCGTCTCGTTTTCAGGGTGTGCATCTATGGGACTTACAGGATAGATGTCTAATCCGCAAATTCCAAGGTGTTACTCAAGGTTTTTACACGATTCACTCTTGTTTCGGTGGCGTGAATCAAGATTTTATCGCCAGCGGGAGTGAAGGTGACACGGAAGGTGAAAGACAAACGTTTCGCATTTTTGTACTAAAAACGTATTTTTATTCTGTTTATTCTATCAGATCACAAAGTGTACGTGTGGCACGTTCGTCGTGAATTGCCCATCGCCATTCTCTCGGGCCACATGCGCACCGTCAATTGCGTCAGTTGGAACCCCACGTTCCCGCAAATGTTGGCCAGTGCCTCCGACGATGGAACCGTCCGCATTTGGGGCCCCGCAGAGCAGTATCGCAAATCGAGACGAACCACCTCATCAAAGCCCCAACAGGCAGATGGTCATTATGATTATGATTATTAAGCCCGAAAACAATTTAATGATTAACATGAAAATTCTACGCATTTCACTTGATTATTTTTGCAATGTTTTTCACAAAACCATGCATTTTACCATGCATTTTACCATGCATTTTACCATGCATTTTACCATGCATTTTACCATGCATTTTACCATGCATTTTACAACATAATATTGCATTTTTGCATTGATTTTGATGGAAAAATGCAAGTTTATGCCTTAACAATTCCTTCTTTTCAATTTTTAGGCATTGGAATTGATTATTTTTGCAATGTTTTTGATGAAACAATACATTTTAAAGCATAACATTGCATTTTGATGGGAAAAATATTGTGTTTTTTGCCATTTCTTATCAAACTTTTTCTCTTATTCCAGATTCTGTATCATATTGTTCACCATCGCCACCTCCGCCACCACCACCTCAGAGTTCAACCATTGCCCGATCACAGAATTAATGCAACACTTGACGGGCCGGTCAACGTTTTTCCTTTATTACCCCGCTCATTTCTTCTTTAAACAAAAGAAAAGAAAAAGAAAACAGAAAAAAGAAAAAAAAATTAGGAATCAATTTCCCTTATGCTGCTTGCTCGCTCGACATTTTAATAACACGAGAGGAAGATAGATGATTTAAAAGAAAGAAACAAACAAAAAATTGATTAAAACTAATTTCCATCAACAATTGTCCTTTTACTTGTCCTAAAAGCGACATTTGAATTAAATCTTGTTTAGTGCAATAAAACAATTGTGACGTGGATTTATTTGGATCGGTGCCACCAGAGGAGTCTTTCAGTGCCTCGTTTTGGTTTTCTCTCAGTGGTTTACTGTGGTGTGTTTGTAATGTCAACTAGAAAACAAAACAAAACAAAACAAAAAAAAAACATGTTTCTCAATATTGTTGCGCAAGCATGTGTTTAGTGATAACAGAAATGCTTATACTGTACGTTTTATCAGATCGAGTTAACTCTTCCCGTCTCCTTCGGTTTTCGCCGAATTTTCCTTCTTTTTCGACATTTTTTTTCCCAATTTTTTTATAATAAATTTTTCCTTTTGGTTTGTTATATTTATATTTGTATATCTTATATAATTGGATGGTCGAACGAGGTTTGTTTACCTGGGATAAGGTAACTTTAGCATTACTGTTGGTTTCCCGCGCTCGACTTGCTGTCAGTTGATGAGTCAAAAGTTGTATAAAGAATTTACGAATTATGTCAAGTAAAGTTTTCTAAATACCGTATTAAGAAAAAAATAAAATAAATGAAATAAAATAAAACGTCGAACGTTTTTCTATCATTCGTTATATTTTAATATTATCTTAATGTCTTTTTTCCATATCAATTTGACGCTCCTGCTGATCGCATTCAGATTACGTTGCGCTTGCACCTGCGGTGAGGCAATCGCCATTAGTCGCGGCTGAACAACCGTTTCAAAATATCGTTGTGCAACTCGATTGCTTTTACGACTTAATTCTGTCCAATTTATAATAGTTAAGAAAAGAAAAGAATGAAAACACTCGTTTTTTCTATTATTCCCTCGATCTTAATTTAAATATATTCAAATTTACATCATCTTAGGTGCAGCTGCTTGTCGATAGATGGAAACGACAGCAGCGCCGCATAGTGCAATGCAGAAAAGCGTGCTAATAAACGTAACTTGAGCGTATGCAAAATGCCAAAAGCGTACATAAATACTAGGCGCATTCACAACCAGTCTAAATGTAAGATTTTACATGATAAATTTGACATTTAGACCGGTTTAAAAAAAATTTAACGAGTTTAAACAACTTTATGAATGCGCTTAGTGTTTCAAACTCGGTAACACTTAAAATCGACCCCGCACAACTCGATATAGACAACTTAAATTTTTATTTATTGGAATAATGTATAAAAAAAATCAACAAAAACGTTTCAAATTTATTTATTCGAGCGATTTTTAAAGTGGCCCATTGCACAATGCATATTCTTGCAAACTTTCAGTTACTAGTTTGATTAGTTGTTCCACGACTGACCCGACGTCGCGTATCTTTTTCTCCCTCTAACTTAGTAACCAACATATTAAATTGCTACGAGATAAATCATTATTACTATTTGCACTTTGTAACGATTACACCATTCAATTAATGTGAGTCATATCGAACGGAGCAAACAGTTTTGATCGATTTTTCCCATTCAATTGAACAAAATCGGAAATTTCTCAAAAACAAAAAGCCATAAAGATTTCTTTCGTCCGGCGCAGAGCAGAGCAGAGCAGAGCAGATTTCTTCAGTGCCGTTGGCCGTTATCTCGATTTCCACGTCCGATTATTATCACGAGTCAAGTGGCGTGATTTTGCACAATTGGCTATTTTCTAAATTTAAAAACCTTATCGCAAATATCATTATTTAACTTTGAGAGATTCCATTGATGCTTATCGATTTACATATCTATTCAAGATGTGACAATCGCACAAACCAGATTTATCTACATTTTTCTTCTTCAAGAGTTCTGTTTCCCCAATGACAAATAAATGACAAAAAAAATAACAAAACTACCGAAAACAATTTCTAAAAATGTCGACATTCTCCGCATTAGCACAAAAGGCAGAAAACAAAAACGAGCGACTAAAAGCGCGTGTTGAGTTGCCGCAAATCGAGCGACGATTCACCTCCTAATTTAATCTAAGATTCTTTTCCCCTAGAGTGGTCACTATCAGTTGGATCGATTCTGTGATTGGCCCGTTGGAGTTGGGTCAATTGCCGACAACCAATATCGCATCATCAACCGTGTGAAGAGCACGTGGTAGTGGAATCGGCGATAGGACGAGCAACAGATTCAGTTGTCACCCGAGCGAAGTGGCGGCCCAACGCCGTCACTTAATTTCCTAATCGGCACATGGCGCTTGATTTCCTCGCCGGTTGCGTTGGAGGTATTTAATTTCATTTCATTTCATTTCATTTCATTTCATTTCATTTCATTTCATTTCATTTCATATTAATTTACTTTTTTATTTAGGATGTGCTGGCGTTTTGGTCGGTTATCCGTTCGACACAATCAAGGTAAGAACTGATGCTTGAACTTAAAAAACAAGACAGAAAGAAATACAAGTAATGCGGAAATTCGTTGCAGGTTCGATTACAAACTCAGGACTCAAGATGTCCCAAATACAAGGGCATGGTCGATTGTTTTTCATATATTGTGAAAAAAGAGACAGTAAGATACCATTCATTTTTTCTTCAATTTTCCATTTTCCATTTTCCATTGATTTCGGATTAATAATTGTGGGGCGGGCCTCTACCCCCTCTACCGAATTTGTACAAAATGTCTGCCCTAAGCAGTATTTCTTGTTTTAACATCCTCTTTAAGAACTCATACAAAATTTAGTGTTATCGGGGCCCTACTACTAGTCCCGCCTGTTTCTTTCTAAAATCCCGAGTAACCAAACGATAAAAAATGCATTTATCTGATTATTTTAAATAAACCATTGATATTTGATAATGAGTGACAAGTGTTGCGCCCACTGACATATTGTGCTACATGTAATTGCCGCTATCAACTCTCAGCTCTCATTAACTAACTACGTTACTCCGTATTTCTCTGATTTAGGTATTCGGTTTATACAAGGGCATGACCTCTCCATTAGCCGGAGTAGCGGTCATAAACGCGCTCATATTCGGCATCTACGGCAACGTGCAGAAATCGCTTCCCGATCCCAACTCTTTCCCCAGCATATTCCTGGCCGGAGCCACGGCCGGCATCATGCAGTCCGTAGTCTGCTGTCCTGTGGAACTCGTCAAACTGCGCATGCAAATCCAAGAAGACAGCATGAAAAAAAGTGCCTTATCAGCCCGAAACGTGCACATGCAACGCTACAAGGGCGCCGTGGACTGCTTCACCAGGATCCGCGGCAACGAAGGCTTCCGCGGCCTCTTCCGCGGCCTGGGCATAACGGCTTTTCGCGAAGCGCCGGCTTTTGGTATTTATTTCTCCTGCTACGAAGGCCTCGTCGCTTGCTTCCAGAACGCGGACAAGAAACCTTTGGGCCCGGTGCCCATCATCCTGGCAGGAGGGCTGAGCGGCATCATGTCGTGGGTGGTCACCTACCCCATAGACGTCATCAAAACGCGGCTCCAGGCGGACGGCGATTGCGGACAAAGACAGTACAAGAACACTTGGGATTGCACCTTGAAGAGCTTCCACGCTGAGGGCATTGGAGTCTTCTCCAGAGGAATGGCCTCTACTGTGGTCAGGGCATTTCCAACTAATGCGGCAACTTTTGCTGCCGTTACTTGGACTATTCGGACTTGCAGCGCTAAGCCGGACAAGTCAGTGTGAATCTCAATGTGGAGTTGTGGACTGCGCATCATAAGGTGGACATGATTGGAAATTTTTTTTTTTTTACTTTTGAAATTAATTCAATCAAATAAAGTAACATTTAGATGAATAAAAACTAGTTCCTCTCTCCAGTTTTGCACTTTAACAACCGAGCGGAGAGTCAGTCGGTTGCTTAATTCCGTTTTAAGTCGCTTGACGGGAAATTGTCTTTCAATCACTTCTCAACTCTTCACTAACAAGTAAGAGTCGCAAATCATACGTGTTAATTCATGTCAGTAAGGGCCATCCTGCGCTAAAACCACCATTGCATCTAAATGACAATATATCGGGGAAAGATTCAGATTCAGATTCAGGTAATTTCTCCACAATTTGTCGCTCTTGGTAATAAGTGATGCGAGTTGCCGTTCAGAGCACTTTTATTTTTCTCAATTCGACGGCTCGATATTAGGATTTCCAATCCTATTATTGCAAGAACAAATCTTTTTATGTACAATTCAGTGAAACAAAATACATGAACCTCCATCAACACTGGCCATTTAGTGGATTTTTGTAACAAATTTAGTTGCACTCCCTCTGTAAAAGTGTCAGACAGTTAAAATTAACATTACAAAAAAATCATGAACCTAAACAAAAAAAACAAAAAAAAATATTTATACATAATAAGAATAAGCAAAACGAAATTTGTATAGTAATTGATAACAAACAATTAATTTTCTCCTTCCTCCCCTCAATCTTACACATGTTAACTATAAGAACAAGATATTAACATATACAGTATTGAAAATATTTTAACATGTGTAATAAATAGTTGTTTGTTTGTGTCATTGAAAAATAGCTTTTCATCGCCAATAATCAAAATTTCTTTCGTTCGTTCAACTTCGCGTGACATTGAACTTTGTTTTTTTTTTTTTTTTTAAAATGAAAAAAAAAAATATATAAAAAAAAAAATGAACAAATAAAAAAAAAAGATTTTTTTTCTTCAGAGGCAACGCAATTAAAAATGTGAGGCTAAAATTAGTGAAAAAAAGCATCCAGTCAATTGGACACGAACAATAACACGTAAAAACGGGTAAAAAGAAAAGGAATCAGTGATTTGCTGCTCCGGACACCGACAGCGCATCAAAGAGCAAAAAATAAAAAGAAAAGAAAAAACGAATCTTTCTTTTATTTTACGTTACAAATTCCGACCTTCTTGTGAATTCAAATCTCTTAAGCAAACTCGTCGCCTTCAAACACCAGGAAATTCTAAGAATAAACAAAAATAAACAAAATGAGTAAGAAATAAAAATTTAATCCTAACAATTTTTAGCTCCTGGTTCAACTAAATCGAAATCGATGCGTGTATTAAATTCCCAACACAAAAATCAAAACAAAAATCAAAAACCGCAAAAACGACATTTCCTTGATCATTTCCAAATCCTCTAACAAAATATTTTTAATTTCAGTAATTTCAGTATTCCAAACACGCAATTGAGGCAAACAAATATCAATAACATAGTTTTTTACATAGGAAAATACAATTTACAACTATAAACAAGACAAAAATTATCATCAGGCAAAAGCTTCGCTCTCTCTTTTCTGCGAATGAAAATTGATATACTCGCGTAATCTTATACTTCAAACTTTCAGTGGTGACAGAATCAAATTTAAAATTAATAAAAACAAGCAAAAAAAAGAAACAAAAAAAGAAACAAAAACAAAAAAATCAATTGTGGGGGGGTTGGTGGGGCAAACAAAGCAGAGGCCAAGCTCTGCCTAGACTCTTCTGCTGCAAGTTAAAATGAGTCTTCATCATAAATGAACATTACCTTCGGAGTATCGACAGCAACTGCTCTCTGTTGATTTCTATAAGAAAAATCAGAACTTAGAAAATTTCGTTAATTAAATTTTATTCAAAACAAAACAAAATAAACAAATATTATTTTTCTTACTTGGCTTTAGCGTGTGTCAGAATGTGAGACTTCAGATTGGTGGACTGTGCAAATTTCTTGTTGCAACCGTCGAACGGACACACGTAGGGCCGGTCGCCCGTGTGAATTCTTACGTGTGTGCGAAGATTAAAATCGAGTGAAAACCTTTTCCCGCACCCTTCGAATGTACACTGAAACGAACCAACCGTCAATTTTATCATTTCAAACCACTTCCAGTTCACTCGTGTATCGCGCGCTACGTCCGCGCCACGACACGACCCGTTCAAATCTCGACTGGATTTTCGAATCTCAAATTGCAAATGGCCGCCAAAACATTTCTAAAACTTTTAATTGTGCCAAGTTGAACGTTTGATCGAATTTAAGATAAAAATCATCAAATGTCAAATTTTGATGTTTGCAGTTCAAAAAGCGGCCACTGTTGGCTAGTGGCGGCAGAAAGAAAGGTGAAAAAGTAACGGTGGTGGTTACCTGGAAGGGTTTTTCGCCCGTGTGAACCAACTGATGACGTTTGAGCTTGGAACTTTCTACAAATGCTTTACCACATTCAGCGCACACGTGCACACGGGGTCCGTGAGTGTGCAGGTGCTTCCTCATTGCGGAATTGTCTCTAAACATTTTTGTACAACCCTAGAAAAAAACAATCGGGGTTTTTGTTCCATTGAAAATTTCACTTTTCCGACTAATTTATCGATTTTTAATCGATTTTTGTGTCATCGATTACCTTGTGTGGACATGCGATGGTCCTTGCAACATCGTCACTGTGTTTTCTTGGTTTCATTCTGCGTTGCAATCAGCACATTGGAAACAAAAGTAATTTGTGTAAGCGACATAAATACGAATTTTTGTTTGGATTTGTCGAAATGTCGAGAAATAAATCGCTGATTTAGTTACTTAGCAAATTCAGCAAGTTGTTTAGGATCACTGAGGTCCACTCCAGGGATGCCACCCGGAGGAATCTTCTTTCCAGTCATGTATTCCGTGAAATCCGGATCTGGATCGGGGCCGCCGTCATCTCCACCCGACAAATCTTTTTTATCATCTGAAACACACATAAATATCAAAATTAATCAAAAATCAAATTAATTACAAAACACCACAATTTCAAATTATTCCCACTTTTAAATACCAAAATATTTAACTTTTCCAATTTTTCCAATTTTTTAAATAATTTTTCCGTTATATTTTTAACCCTAAACCGAAAAAATTTCAAAAAAATTTCAAAAAAATTGCAAAAAAAATGTTAAAAATCCCAATTCTTTAACCTAAATTAAATTTCCATCCGTACCACCATCGCCTCCGACAAAAAGCACACGAAATCCACCAAAAAACCGTGCGAATAGCCCGTGAAAGCGAATTGGCCGTCGCCGATGGCGCGACCAAAATGGGATCGAAACGGCGA
Source organism: Strigamia transsilvanica (assembly GCA_034701245.1). Lineage (NCBI taxonomy): Eukaryota > Metazoa > Arthropoda > Chilopoda > Geophilomorpha > Linotaeniidae > Strigamia > Strigamia transsilvanica. The sequence continues at coordinate 2,540 of JAQIXU010000421.1, read as the reverse complement.
CAACGAGAACAACAAAAGCCGCACGCAATTCATTTCCCGAACACACGCCAACCCCCACTTCAACCCCCTCGTTCGTACCAAAAGCTCGTCGTTAACGCTCCGCACCGACCTGAAACAAACTCTTCCACCCCCGAAGCCCATTTCCAGCAAACTCGCAAGCGCAAAAACCACCTCCCCGAACATTTCAGCCCGTTTCCAAAAATGGCTGCCCTCCGCCATCATGAACAAGAAGCCATCTTTGCAGAACATGGCGGCGCCCATGGCCGGCCTCAAAAGCCAAAACAACACTCAAAAACTCCGTCCCCACGTCGAAAAACACGTCGAAAACCAGCAGCAAACACGCACGCACGCAACCAACCCCGCCAACCAGCATTCTACACAATAAACCGCGTGTCAGCCATGTCGCCGTTGTTTGGCGCCGTTTTCCCTTCGTTTTTCCTTCGCCTTCGCTTCGTGTTGGCTTGGTTTTCGCTCCGTTTTTAGTGCAAAAAGCGTTCCAAAAAGCGCGAAATCAACTTACCGTCGTCGGTGCCCGATGCCCACATGGTGACAGAAAACTCTCCTTCGAGTGTCTTGATTTGCACTTGTTTTTGTTCCCATTTCCTCGTGTTTCGATCACTTTCAAACGTGAGTTCACTCGCCGACAAATGCGAGCCCGCTTTGCCCTTGCCCTTTTTGCCGCGCCGCCCGCGCTTGCCCGACGTGCCCGGACTCGATTCGATGAGGACTTCGGTGGGCACGGGGATCTGGTCGTAGACTCCCAGAGTGTCTGTGTTGCCCACAATTTCTTCTTGCGTTTGCAGGATGATTTCTTCGCGCCCCGGCTCCGGCAGCGGCTGCAGGGCTATCATAGGCTGCGTCTCGATCGTTTCTATCGTCGTTTCCACCGTTTCCACAGGCATTTCCACAGGAATAGCTTCAATTTCCACCTCCTGAATCTCGGGCTGAATCTCCACCTCAGTAACAACATCTGACGACGCCATATTGGCTCGACAAATGGCGGCCGTGGTCTTCGCTGTTCGCTCACAGGGGCAGAGGCGTCGAGACGGTCACGTGGCGCGACGTCACGATGTCGTCACGCATTTATCCGGTTGTGGCAATGGATTGCTTTCGAAATTCGGGCTCGGCTTTCTAAGCGCGGTTCCGTTGCAATTCGCCGCTGTTTAATATGGGTGCTCGTGTGTCGCGCACCGATTTCGAGTGGGTCGGCTCGGATGAACCGCACGCGACCAGAAGGAAAGAAATATTAAGTAAGTTTGGAATAATAAATATTGAATTAAAAAAAAGAAAAAAAAGGAAAAAAAGAAAATTTAAAACATGTCTACGGCGTGACAGATTGGTTTTTCTCATTACGTAATGCGAACGAGCGAATAATTCGTGCAAATTTGGTGGAAAATTTGAAATTTTGTTGCTATGACGTCATCCTTTGCCGTCTCAAACAGGCGTTTTGTGCATCTCCCCGTTGCGTTACCTAATCTGATAATTAAAGAGAGCTTTAACGAAAGTGATAATTTCCTCGTTTTAATCCGAACCAAGTGTGCAGACTGACCCAATTTGCGGAAAATCGGCGCAAATATTTGGACGATGTCATGGCGACGTTGAATATTTAATGTATTGTAATGTATAGTTATTTATTGAAATTTGTTTGTAGAAAAGTACCCAGAAATCAAGAAACTGATGGGCCACGACCCGAACTTCAAGTGGATAGTGAGCGGGATGGTGCTGGCGCAATTAATCGCTATTTATCTGGTTCGAGAGGCGTCGTGGACGACCATTTTGATCGCCGGCTACTGCTTCGGCGGAGTGATCAATCACTCGCTGTCGTTGGCGGTTCACGAGATCGCGCACAATTTGGCATTCGGGCATGGACGGCCGCTCGCGAATCGCATCTTTGGAATGTTCGCAAATTTGCCTCTTGGAATACCTATGTCGATTTCGTTCAAGAAATATCATTTGGAACACCACAGGGTAAAAACGAAAAAAATGGAAATACAAAACACCACACGTTCATCTCATTCATTCGGCTTGATAAATGATAATGGAACGTTGAAAGCATCAGTTCTTTCTATGTTATTTATGTTATTTATTTACAGTCAATCGTCAACAGCTTTTTTCCTTATTTTTCACGGTTAATCGACAGTTGTTTACTTTCTTTTTTCAATATTATTTTTTGCACTTTTTGTCGATTTTGAGTTTGTTTTTTCTGTTTTTCAATTTATTTTGCCATTTTTGTCGATTTTTCAATTTGTTTTTGTCATTTTTTGCTGAATTTTCGATTCCTTCTTGCCATTTTTGTCCATTTTTCAATTTATTTTGCCATTTTTGTCCATTTTTTCATTCATTTTGCAATTATTGTCCTTTTTTCAATTTGTTTAGCCATTTTTACCGATTATTCGATTACTTTTTGTCCTTTGTTGCTGAATTTTCGATTTCTTGTTGCCATTTTTGTCGAAATTTCATTTTATTTCATTTTATTTCATTTTATTTCATTTTATTTCATTTCTTTGAATCGATTTTATTTGTAAATGTTTCTTACCAGT
>JAQIXU010000420.1:0-35491 GCA_034701245.1 Strigamia transsilvanica | reverse complement strand
TTCAGAGAAAAATTAAAAGAAAATTTTTAAAAAAATTCAAACATTTCAAAGAAAATTCAAAAGATTCAGAGAAAAATTAAATGAAAATTGAAAGAAAATTCAAAAAAAAATTCAAAAGAAAATTCAAAAGCAAAATTCAAAAGCAAAATTCAAAAACTCCAAACATTCAGTCTCTTCTCTTTTGAACTTACCAACTTCCTTAGCGTCTGGATTTTCTTCGATTATTGAAATAATTGTATCAACAATAGCCTTCTTATACTCAAATCCACCCTCATCCCTCAACATAGACGAAAGAAAATTCATCATAACTCCATGCTTGCGCGGAAACTTCAAACACAACGACCTAATCGCGTGCACGACAACAATCTTAAACTCATCCGAGATCTCCGACATGAACGACGCGATCTGCTTCATCAACCGATCGACCGAACTCTCGCTTCCCGTCTTCAATAAAGTCGTAATGGCCAACGTGGCTATGCTCCGGTTCACATCGGTGATCAAATTCTCCAAATCCAAATTACACGCCGTAACCGCGGCTGGATGAGTCATTGCGATCTAAAAATCAAAAAATCAAAAAATCAAAAATTCAAAATTGCACAAAATCTCGCTCCAATCACTTTATTAAGCGTCCGAACTGCCGCGAAACGAAGCGTCGGTTTCGGCGAACTGCAAAACAGTTGCAAAACCGACACGGCCGGCGCCAATTCACGCGACGTCGTTTGCTTCAAATTGACGATAGCGTGCGCCGCTTCGTAGATCACCATTTCGCTCTTGTGGCGCAAACAACTCTCGATGAAATCGAACAGCGGGTTGTCCAAACCGGTGCCTTCTTCCTCCATCACTTTACAAGCGATTCGGATCTAAGAAAATCAATTTAAATTAATTTTAATCGCGATTTCGTTCGTTAATCGATTCTCACCAGCATGCAAACGGCGTACGGGGATTTCAGGGCCATTCGGGTGAATTTGGCGACCAATTTCGACACGGCCAGTCGGTCGGTTTTGCGAATGTGGTAGAGCAAACCGAAAGCGTGGTACTGGACCATGATGTTATCGCCGTTGACCGCTTCCTGCGCTTCGTTCACCCATCGTTTCACCACTTCCGGACTCGTTTTCATCAAGTGCTTGAAAATTTATGGAATTTTTCGTGAAAAAATTTGTTTTTTTTGTAATTTTCGATTCGAATACCAAAGATGAGACTAAAGCTGCGCTAGAAACTGCGTGGATTTTGTCGACGATCGCTTGTTTCATGTATCTTTCGATCGCTTGCAACATGGTACCCTGAAATTCAAATAAAAATTGTAAAAAGAAAATTTTTTTTTTTTTTTGTATTGATTTGTACATCGGTGATTTTGCAAAGAGCTCGGATAGCAGCGGCTCGGTAGAGATCTTCTTTGCCGGTCATGTCCTTTGTCAAACTGCTCGTTACTATAATCACATCCTCGGCAGTCGTGCTCAAATCTTTGATTCCCAGGTAAACCAAACGACGAAGCATCACCTACGGTTTAAAATCATCGAATAAATAAGTAAACTTGTCATTTTTTAAATCAAAATAACTCAAATTTATCTTACATATTGTAGTTAATCGAAATTTTTAAGATTTTGAACCCCAGAATAACAATTTTCACGTTTTAGTCGACTAAATTTGTAATTGTTTTCAGTAAAATTAATCAAATTGCTCATAGTTCTTGCATTTTTACAGCAAAAGTTAACCTTTCTTAATATTTTTCAACACTTTTCGTAGTTTAGTTGACTAAATTTGTGATTTTTTTCAATAAAATGAGTCAAATTCCTCATATTTCTTGCATTTTTACAGCAAAATTTAGCTTTCCCAAATATTTTTCAACAAAAATCTCTTATTTTCTACATTTCGCGTACATCTTTCGACTGAAACAACTTGGTGATGGCGAAAAAAGCTTCCGTGGCTTCACTCGTGCCTAAATATTCCCCTTGGTTGATCAAATAGAGAATTTTCGTCAAAATATGCGTGCATTTCCTCGGGTTCACCGGTGTCTCGTTAAACATGCGCGCCTGAAAAACAAAATAACTCATCAAAATCCACTCAACCAACCCCGGCGCCCATCTCATACTCACTTCCTGCAACACTGTCGTTTTCTCCAGATTGTGGAACGGGTTCCCGGCAGCACCTAAATGCAAATTCAATTTATTATTTCGTTTTCTTCTCGCTCTGTCCATCGCGTCCAATCAATCGAATTCACTCAAAACCAAACCAAACGCGGAAACAACTAAAAGATCAAAGCTCGATATCAACCAGACTTCAACCCACCATCCTCCTCGTCCTTTTTATCCCGTTTTAACACGTGCATCGTTGATTAACAGCCGCAAACCAATCCGAAATACAAATTCAGCCACGTACACCATCAACACATCGACTCAAATGACGTCACCCACCAGACGTCGCTTTCAAAAACAAAAATAAAAACAAAACCAAAAACAAAACCCCAAAATAACCCAAAAAACCAATTAAATCCACCCAAAACTTAAAAAAAAACCCAAAAAAAAACCCCAAACCAAATAAAACTGAAATATTTACTGACGTAGCCGTCCGCCATAACTGCAAGATGGCGGCGTCCACAGTAGTGAGACGAAACTTTCCTTACTTTCGTCAACAATTAGGCGCCGCACTAAGCAACAGCAGCGTGGTGGTGAAATTCATCTGCGTGACGGTGTTTTCGTGTTATTTCCTCTCGTACAGCGAGCTGGCGATCCGCGTGCTGAGTGTAACGCCGGGCTACCTGATCCCGCCCAGTACGTGGATCTGGACGGCATTCACGCACTGCTTCGTCGAGACGCACTTGTGGCAAGTTGCGGCGGACATCGTGACGGTCGGCCTGTGCGGCAAGCTGCTCGAGCCGCTGTGGGGTGCGCAGGAGATGCTCACCTTCTTCGCCATCGTCAACGTGGGTGTGGCGCTCGCCTCGACGGCCTACTACCTGTTTGTTTACATGTGCACCTTCAATCCGGCCATTTTGTTCGAGATCCACATTCACGGGTTGGCCGGCTACGTGGCGGGGGTGTCGGTGGCGGTCAAGCAGATCATGCCGGACCACGTGTTGATCCACAGTCCGCTGGGGAAGATGAGGAACAGGAACGTGCCGCTCAATGTTTTGTTGTTGAGTTTGGTTTTGTGGTCGGTGGGCCTGTTGGAGGGCACTTATTCGTGTATGTTTTTGAGCGGGGTGCTCGTTTCGTGGCTTTATTTGAGGTTTTTCCAGCCTCATTCCAATGGATCGAGTGGGGATGTTGCTGATGGATTCACGTTTGCGAGGTGTGCCATTCGTTCGCTGAATAAATCGATATTCAATGTAGATGTGAAAATGTGATTACGGGCGTAGGGATGCATCCCGAAGCTGAAAAATGCATTTTCAGGCATAAAAATGACATTTTTATAGACTAAAATCAATTTGCAGGCATGATAATGCATTATTAGGCATAAAAATGCATTTTCAGGCATAAAAGTGCATTTTCAGGCATAAAAGTGCATTTTCAGGCATAAAAGTGCATTTTCAGGCATAAAAGTGCATTTTTAGGCATAAAAGTGCATTTTTAGGCATAAAAGTGCATTTTTAGGCATAAAAGTGCATTTTCAGGCATAAAAAGGACATTTTTATAGACAAAAATCAATTTGCAGGCATAAAAATGTATTTTCAGGCAAAAAAAAAATGCATTTTCAGGCATAAAAATGCATTTTCAAGCATAAAAAGGACATTTTTATAGATAAAAATGCATTTTCAGGCATAAAAAGGACATTTTTATAGACAAACATCAATTTGCAGGCATAAAAATGTCATTCATAGACATGCATTTTTCTATACATAAACATGCCATTCATAGACAAAATGCATTTTAGTCATAAAAATGAATTCTCTAGGCTTTATAACTGCACTTTTTAAGTACGATAATCACATAAACCTGCATTGTAATCACACAAATGCATTTTTCAGTCCAAATAGCCTTCAAAATAATTTTTTTTAAATGTATTTCTGTAGCCTATTCCCCTGTTCCGGTGCAATAACGAATTACCTTTCATAAAATTGCAATTAAAATCGAATTAAACATTGTTAGACCAGAGCTTCTCAAATTATGTAATGTGGCCGACCGGCAATCGCGGTGCAAGTTAACTAGAACTAGAACCCAATTTTTATGCAGTTTGAAGCAAACGAGATTAAATGGGATTTTTCAAGTTTATAATAAATCAAACTACAGCAAACGAAATTGATTCAATGCCGATGTATACTTCCAGGATCTCGGTCGTTTTAAAATTTCGGTTTTCCGAGACGAGATCTCGTACGAGACCGAAGAAAAAAATAACCCTAGGGCTCCGCGAGACACCTCAAAGGGCTCCACGAGATACCTCAAAGACCATAAAAGAACTATGTAAAAATAGGATTAGGGGCTCCGTGAAAATTCGTATGCTTTTGGAGGGCTCCGCAGCTCCAAAAGTTTGAGAAACACTGGGTTAGGTTATTTTGATGGCGCGCTGTTTTGACACGCGCTGGTTTTTGACGTGCTTTTATGACGTGTAACCCTGGCTGTAGCATTGTAACATGTCACAAGTTACACGTGTCTTGTTTGTCTCAGGGTGCGATCTAGCCCACAATCAATAACAAAATGCTCATTTTCCTTTATTCGCAGCTTTTTCCCCAACGTCCTTCAACCTCCCATCGCCATCGTATGCAACACAATCTACGAATTCTTAGTCAAGCTAAAAATCTGCCACAAACCAATCAAACACGCGGCAATCCCGTCGTCCATCACCATCAGTCTCCCGGGAACGGACCCCCACGACGCCGAACGAAGACGGTAAAACCAAAAAAAAACCAAAAAAACCAAAAAAAAACCAAAAAAACCAATTTTCCTTCAATTTTCAGCCAAATCGCACTCAAAGCCCTCAACGACCGACTAAACAAACCGGAACCAGCCCGGTGGCCGTCGCTAATCGACGAGAAATCGCCCGACACCGCCCCGGCGGCATCCGGCTCGACGCCGACGACGACGTCATCGCCGAGCACGGTGATTGACGTGCCGAGCACGGCGTAGCAGTCATTACCTTCATTTCAACGCTCGAATAACATCGTGTGGAGTTGTATTGAATTTTTTTTTCCTTGGACAAAGGATGTAAATAAATGTTTTTTTTTCTCCTCTCATTTGATGGGTCGTTGGTGGTTGAGGGGCGCGAGCAGCTGGTCATTTGGTGCGAGTGGTTACGTCGTCATGCGGTGTTGGTGTTGGTTTTGCGCGTGTTTTTGGGTTTTTGTGGGTGTTTGTGCGGAGTTTGCGTTCGATTTTGATGGTGGGGACGAGGTTGGGGGTTTGGGGGGCGCGGAGGTGGTGTTGGGGGAGGTGAGGGGGCAGGTGGTGGGGTTGGTTAAGTGGGAGAAGGAGGAGGCGGGGAAGAAGGCGCCGAAGCCGTTTAAGAAGTTTTTGAAGTTGTTGAAAAGGGCGTTGAGTGAGGCGGAGGATGAAGAGAATCCGTCGTTAAAGAAGCTGAAAACTACAGTTGAGTATTGGTTTTTTGTTTTGTTTTGGGGGTTAGGAAGGATTCGGGGAAATTCGGGGGTTTTTTGGTGGAAGAAAAAAGGATGGGTTGGAATGATTCGGAAGATGTTTGGGGAGAATTTCTGAAATTCAAAAAATATTCGAAAAACCTAAAGTTAATTCGAAAAATATTCGAAAAGCATTCGAAAAACGTAAAATTAAATCGAAAAATATTCGAAAAACGTAAAATTAATTCGAAAAATATTCGAAAAACGTAAAATTATTTCGAAAAATATTCGAAAAACATAAAATTAATTCGATAAATATTCGAAAAGCCTAAAATTAATTCGATAAATATTCGAAAAACCTAAAATTAATTCGATAAACATTCGAAAAACCTAAAATTAATTCGATAAACATTCGAAAAACCTAAAATAAACTTGAAAAAACCTAAAGTTAATTCAAAAACATTCGAAAAACCTAAAATTAATTGGAAAAACCTAAAATTAATTCGAAAAATCTAAATTCATGTAGAAAAATATTCGAAAAATCTAAAATTAATTCCAAAAATCTTAATTCATTGTAGAAAAATATTCCAAAAATCTAAAATTAATTCGAAAAATTTAAATTTGTGCAGAAAAATATTCGAAAAACCTAAAATAAATTCTAAAAACATTCGAAAAACCTAAAATAAATTCGAAAAACATTCGAAAAACCTCAAGTTATTTCCAAAAGTATTTCTAAAATTGTCAAATTTCAAAGTTTCATATTACTAGCAAAATACTGGAAAATATTCGAAAAAGTTTCATACACATCAGAGGTCGGCAAACCACGTCCCGCCACCCCTTTTTATACGGCCCGTGTGGTGGACATTCACGTACAGAATCAATCACGTGACTTTTTAAACGTTTAAAACGCCGTGAAAACAAAAATTGTGCAAAAGATTACATCCATCCTTTTCAATGGATAAATGCAAACGTTTACACACGTTTTCGATCCAAATTCAACACAAAAAAACACTTGACGGATCTAGATCCGTCAACTAACTTGCGAGTTCAGTGTTCACACCAATCATGGATTTACATCCGCAACACTAAAACAACCATTTAAATCTCTTCAGGTGGACACACTGATGGCCAAAGTCGACGAAGCCTACGTCGAAGGTGAAAAATCGCTAGCACGCATCATCGTGCAACGAAACCAAATCCTCGCCGATCACGTGCTCCTCATCCTCCAAACCATGGCCACCACGCAGAAGCACCTCCTCGATCTATCGACCAACATCGTCGTACGAATCGCGCACAAATCGCTCTTAAATTAATTCATTTATTCAACAATAAAACCGAGTCAAAAAATAAAACAAGATTTTGCAATTAGGAATGAAATACGAGAGAGATCAAAGGATATGATTAGCATGATTAGCACGATTAGCACACGCTGAAATCCCACAGTTTGACGCTCCTGTCGTACGAGCCGGACACGATCACGCTGTCGTTGAACTGCAGACACGTGACGCCGTCCGTGTGGTTCCTCAGCGTGGTCAAGCGCTGCCCGGTCTCCAGACTCCACACCTGGAAAATGGAATGGTTCGAGGGTCGGGGTTCGCTTTAGCGGCTATTTTTGGGGTTTACTTTGAGGGTTTTGTCGTCGCCGCCGCTCACGAATCGCCAGCTGTCGGCCTGTAGACATCGGACGACGCCCGTGTGTCCTTCGGAGCTCATCCAGTCTAAGGTACGGAGGCACTGTCCGCTTTCCAGACCCCAGAATTTGATGGTCCGGTCCAGGGAGCCGCTCAAAATGCGCAATTCGTCGAATTGTAGGCACGTGACTGCGTCCTGGTGGCCGTGGAGAGTCGCTTTGCACGAGCCGTCGCTTAAATTCCACACCTGAAAGTACAGATTGTTCAGGTTTTTTGTTGAAGTGAATCGATTTTTTGACATTTAGGTTCAAATAAATCGATTTTTTGACATTTAGGTTCAAATAAATCGATTTTTTGACATTTAGGTTCAAATAAATCGATTTTTCAAAGAAGAATTAATTAGATAATCGATATTTTATAAAAATTAATTAGAAAATCGATATTTCGATATTTAATCAAAATAAAGAAATAAAATTTATAAATCAATATTTCAATCAAAATTAATCGATATTCCATTCAAAATTAATCGATTTTTAGAAATTTTATTCGATTTTTAGAAATTTCATTCGATTTTTGGAAATTTCATTCGATTTTTGGAAATTAGATTCGATTTTTAGAAATTTTATTCGGTTTTTAGAAATTTCATTCGATTTTTAGAAATTTCATTCGATTTTTAGAATTTTCATCGATTTTCAGAAATTTCATTCGATTTTTAGAAATTAGATTCGATTTTTAGAAATTTTATTCGATTTTTAGAAATTTCATTCGATTTTTAGGATTTTCATCGATTTTCTGAAATTTCAATCGATTTTCAGAAATTTCAATAGATTTATACCAATTTTCAGAAATTTCAATCGATTTATACCAATTTTCAGAAATTTCAATAGATTTTTACCAATTTTCAGAAATTTCAATAGATTTTTACAAATTTTCAGAAATTTCAATCGATTTTCATCAATTTCAATCGATTTTCATCAATTTCAATCGATTTTCATCGAATTTCAGAACTTTCAATCAATTTTCTCCGATTTTCAATAATTTCAATCGATTTTTATAGATTTTCAGAAATTTCAATCAATTTTCAGAAATTTCCACCAATTCCAATTAAACCAAATCGATTTTTCCAAATCCCTATCAAAACACATCGATCTTCACAACTCCAAAACCCCCATCCACACCTTAATCGATCGATCGCACGATCCCGACACCAACTTCCTATCATCAAACTGCAAGCACAAAACCGCCTGATCATGTCCGAACAACGTCAACACGCACTGCCCCGTCTTCACATTCCACACCTTCAGCGTATGATCATAAGACCCGCTCACCACCTTCTCCTCATCCACTTGCAAACACCTCACAGTATCACCGTGCCCAATCATCGTCACTTTACACGCGATGCTCGACCAGCTCAACTGCGTCGACAAATCCCACACCTTGATCGTGCAGTCGGAGGAGCCGCTAACCAGTCGGTTCCCCTCCAAATGCAAGCACCGAACCGTCCCCGAATGACCCACCAGGGTCATCACTGACCACGGACTGTTCGTGCGAATATTCCACACCTAAAACAAACAAAATCAATCGATTTACACCAATTAATTCGATTTTTCCTTCGTTTTACTTTGATGCTTTTATCGGACGAGCCGCTAACGATTCGCGTTTCGTCGAATTGCACGCACGTCACGCCTTGCGAGTGTCCTTCGAACGTTCTCACGTGACAGCATCCCTTGAGCCAGTTTCGGCGGAGACGAAATCGTTCGACGAAACATCTTTTCCACTTTGGGAATCGAAAATTAGATTAATTATTGATTTTTTTTAAATTTTTTTCTCGTTATTTTACATCGATATTGCCGTTCGTGAACTTGTAAATCGATTTTTGTTTGTCTTGACCGGAATGTGAAAGCTGCCATTTTGAATGGCAGCAAAAGCGCTGCCACAAACATGGCGTGGACGACAAGTTCCTCCAAATACGACAAACACGCGCCGAACGTGCTAATGTCACTAAAAATAAAAATAATCAATTTTTTTATATCGATTTAATCGTAAAAATCGATTTTACCTTCGTCCAGGAACGAGAAAATGTACAAAGCTAAATGTTCAGGTAACCATGACAGCAAATCTTGGCAATTCGGCGGACATAACTGATGGAATCGCGTTTCCATGGCAACCGACAAGCAGTGGTTTTGATTCGGACCGCATTCCATCTAAAAATCCGCCATTTTTAAAAATAAAATTAAAATAAAATAAAATTAAAAATTTTGAATTTATTTTCACGTACAAGAAGCGCTTTTAGGGCTAAATTTTTTTGGTAATCGTCGAATTGGGTGAACCAATCGACCATTTTATCGAGTCGTCGTTTCAACTCGACCGGACCGATCCCGCACGATTTCCTTTTTTCTTTCGATTCGGCTTCGTCTTTCTCTTTGCTCCGTGTTTTCACGTATCGAGTTGGCAGACTCCGACATCGTAATCGATATTCCGTCAACCCGACGTGCGTGTATCGATCCAGCGATAAACTTTCGATGAATCGATTTTTCTCACTCGTGTGTATCGATTTTTCCGCCCGACAAATCCCCAGTCGATCGAAATCGGGCCACGACGAAGACGATTCTTTTAATCGATTTCCGTCATCGATATTCCGTACTCCCATTATTCGATATTTTGTGTTGATATGCGATTTTCTTTTTTAGAAAAATCGTTTATTCGATATCTGAAATTTCAAATTAAAAAGAAGAAAAAAATTTAAAACCACAAATAGATAGATAGGATACTTCGCGATCGGTCATCCTCCGAGTTTCATTCCGTTGCGTTGAATAAACAAACGGCACAATCGCATCTAGAAATAGCGCTCGCTCAATCTCGCGCATGTTTCGTCGCGAAATCCTTTCTATTTCCACGTCATTTTAAAAACCCTTCGATTTCAAAAAGATAAATTAAGATCAAGTCGTATTAATCGTAAAAATAGCTATTATATTCAACGGAATTGGTCTTACACGTCCGCGCACGGCCATCGACTGCGGGGAAAAATTCGCTCTCGGGCGCGACCGATTCGACTCGTTGCGAAGCTTGGTCGAGCACGAGTAATGCAATTCCCGGCCACTAGATGTCGCTTACCTACGCATTGCCTAGCGACTAACGATCCGTCCATTTTGATTCAAAATTTTAATTTTCGCTCATAATTTTTAATTTATTCGCCGAAACATTCGTCCGATTTTTTTAAATATGGTGAATTTTTAATTTTAAAGCTGAATTAATAATTTTAAGGACAAAAAAAAAAAGAAAATATTTTTAATTTTAATAAAATCGATTTTTATTTCAAATTTATTTCAGGCTTCGACATCTTCAACTCCGCCATCAAGTTCCGGTCAGTGTTCGCCCAAATCAGACACTAACCACCGAGCGAACGTGTGGTCAAACCAAGTGGAAGATGCCTACAGATTCCAAGTGGCCGGTTTCAAAGACGAAAACGAATATAAAGAAACGATGGCCGTAACCGAAGTAAACAACCCCGCCATGTTTGCTCATTAACATGTCATTAACATGTGATCACAGCCGACCAATGAGAAGCGGCCGCCGCAAAAATGGCGCCTACGGATTATAAATTAAGTGAAAACAAAGCGGAAATTTTTGGTGTAATTTGATATTTCTTCTCCTCAGGTGGACCGTTGGCCGAACACGGGGTTCGTGAAGAAGCTGCAGCGTCGTGACGGCATGTTTTATTATTTCGACAAGGAGCGCGAATGCCCGGAACAGGAAGTGGGTCGTGTGAAATTGAGCAAACCGCAGTCACCGCCGGACAAAAACGACGTCAACTGTCAGGTTCAGCTCATGTGACTACATGGCTTTAAAAAGAGCGAAGTGAAAGCGAAACGGCACCGACGAAACCGTCGACGATCTCGCAAAAAGTCGACCGCGAGCAGCTCGACGAATGACAGCTCTTCGCCGTCGACCTCCGTTCCGCAAACAATGCCCGTTTGGAAGCTTTGAAATTCGCTGTTGAATCGCTCAATAAAAATCTGCCAATGTGTTTTTGCCGAAATTTTTACATATTTTTCTTCTGTCCGTTTTGCCCAAGTGTCGACAAGTTTGTTGGATTTGGTCAATAATTTTCTTATTTCTTGGATTTGGAATTTTTTTTTCTGCGAAAATTACTTTTATTATCTCGAATATCTCTGCCTACACGAGTATTTTTTTGGTTGTTTCTTCTAAGTTCCCGAAATTTACTTAAAATACATCGAATTTTAGTCTATTTTCTCGAATTCTACTCAAACACATCGAATTTTAGTTTATTTTCTCGAAGTTTACAAAAGGTACAGAACCTTAGGCCATTTTCTCGAATTTTAGTCTATTTTCTCCAATATTAGTTCATTTCCCCTATATTAATTCATTTTTTCGAATATTAGTCAATTTTCCAAAATTTTAGTCCATTTTTGTGAATTTTAGTCTATTTCTCGAATTTTACTACAATACACCGAATATTAGTCCATGTTCTCGAAGTTTACTAAAATATACCGAATATTAGTCCATTTTCTCGAATTTTAGTCTGTTTTTTCCAATATTAGTCCATTTTCTTGAATTTTAGTCTATTTTTTCGAAGTTTACTAAAATATACCGAATATTAGTCCATTTTCTCCAATATTAATCCGTTTTCTAGAATATTGGTCAATTTTCTCAAATTTTAGTCTATTTTCTTGAATTTTAGTCTATTTTCTTGACTTTTAGTCCATTTTCTCGAATTTTCCTAAAATATACTGGATTTTAGTCAACTTGTCCATTTTCTCGAATTCTAGTCTATTTTTCGAATCCTACTCAAACATATGCAATTTTAGTAATCTTTACACGAATTCTATTCAAACATATGGAAAATGAGGTTAATTTTGATGATATAACAAGTCAAGTAATCATGTCTGATAAATACCACACTTTTTTTGTTTGATTTTTTAAACATTATAATTTGTAAACGTTAAGCAGCACACTTGAGAAGAGCTCTCTCTCTCTCTCTCTCTCTCTCTTTCTCCCCATGTTAGCAGCACTAAGTAGGCCCACTTTTCACTTTTCACTTTTCACTCTTGAAGGAACCTCAAAACTCATCAACACTGTTATCCACACGTCTTATGACCACCAGTCAAGAGATGATGAATTACCCAGATCGGAATAAAAGGACCGGTCACTTGAAATTTAGGTCGATGAATAAGCAAATCTCCGTCAATGCACCCTAAATGCCCATTTTCGTCACCCAAAACTTCTCACCAGGGGTCCAATATACCGAATATCTATAATCTCCGATAATCCCAACTATAACTTACAGGATTTCACGCTAATATTCCACCCACTTGCAATCGAATCCGCCATTTTCGTTTCAAGAAAAGTGCAATAGAAAACAAACAAAAATCGTAGAGTTTTTGTCGCAATTTTCGAATTCGGATTGCAGTTGTTTTTACTTTTGTTTGTAATTTTCGAATTTAGATTGCAATTTTCAAATTTAGATTGCAATTTTCGAGTTTTGTTTGCAATTTTCGAGTTTTATTCGAACTTTTCGAGTTTTGTTTGCAATTTTTCAAATTTTATTCGAAATTTTCAAATTTTATTTGAAATTTTCAAATTTTATTCGAAATTTTCAAATTTTATTTGAAATTTTCAAATTTTATTCGAAATTTTCAAATTGTATTCGAAATTTTCAAATTTTATTCAAAATTTTGAAATTTCAATTTTCAAATTTCAATTGCAATTTTCGACTTTTATTCGAAATTTCCAAATTTCAATTGCAATTTTCGAGTTTTGTTTGTAATTTTCGAGTTTTGTTTGTAATTTTCGAGTTTTGTTTTACAATTTCGAAATTAGCTTGCAATTTTTCAACTTCGACTTTCCCCCCCCTCCCCCCCAAACCCCAAACCCTAATCACCCAAAAACCCAAACCCAAAAACACCCAAAAAAAAAAATTCAAAAAAAAACCCAAAAACAATTTCTAAACCATCAAAAACCATAATAATAAAAAAAGGTGTCGGCAAACTTTTTCACGCCTGGATGTCCGAACTGAGGTGTGTGGGAATCCAGTCCGGTTTTCAACATAACCAAACAAAATTCCCCCCCGTCCCTCAGCTCACCGAGACGCTCGTTGCCACTTCCTTTTTGATTTTTTATCCCCCACTCCACATCCCGCCTTCCTTTTCCCAACGTCTGAACTTGATTTCCCCCTCCCCCGAAAAGAAAAAAAAAATCCACCAACCCCCACCAACCCCCCCCCCCCCCCCAACTTAACCCCCAACTACCTCCTCTTTACACTTCTTCCTCACCTCCAATGACATAATACAAACCCCCAGGTCGAAAAAAACTTGCTCGATGGTCCTGTTTTTTAAGGGAGCGGCCATTTTTTCCACGTTTTTTTGCTCCCATGATTAGCCCACTCTGGGATCCAGTTGCCATATATAACCCTAGCGCCCTCTCCCCCAGGTTCTTTTACTTACCCCCACTGGAAAAAGACGTGGGAAATTTTTTTGCTGGGTTTTTTTGAGGGAGTTTTGTGAGGGAGGGTTTTTTTTTCTTTTTCTTTTTCTTAAAAAATGTATTATGGAAAGGGGGAAGGATGGGGAGGGAGGAAATTAAGTTTGCAATGTGGGGGTGACGTCATGGGAAGCGGAAATGTGTGGAATTTGGGTTTTGGTGTGATTTTGTTTTGATTTGTGGGTTTTTTTGGGATTTTTTTTTTTTTCTTTGGTGGTTTGGTGTGTTGGGCGGAAGTTGGGAGGATTTATTTTTTGGTTTTTTGAAAAGCGGAAGTTGGATTGGGAAAAAGTTTGATTTTTGTGGATTTTGGGTGCTGGGAGCGTTGGAAAGTGGAACGGGGTGGTTACTTCCGGTTTATTTCTTGTTTGTTTTTGATCAAAATCCGCGATTTTAATCAGATTTTTTTTTTTTAAATCGGTGGAAAAATTGAATAAAAAGACCAACTTCCTGTTTTTTATTTTATTATTATTACCATAACCGGAAGTGTGATCAGAATTTCTCATTTTCATGCGATTTAATGTGTGAAAATTGGTGAAAAATCATGAAAAACTGAAATAAAACACCAACTTCCGGTGTTTTTAATCACCGTTTTAATCATCTTTACACAACCGGAAATTTTGAATCAAAATTCCTCATTTTCATTCATTTCAAACAACGAAAACGAAAACCCACGAAAAACCCAAATAAAACACCAACTTCCGGTTTAATTATTACTCGAAAAAAAAAAACCCAAGAAATCTTCGTCCCCATAAAAATAACAACAAAACCAACCCACACCAAATCCAATGAAAAATGACGTCATTGTCTCAACCACCCAACCAAACTGACGCTAATCCGAACCCGGTCCGAAATACATCATCCCCGCTGCAAAGTGGGTGGATTAAACGAAGGCGTTAATGTCCTTTAGACTTTAGGCGCACGGTTTGTGAGGGTGGGAAAACGGAGAACGAGGAGGTGCCGCTTAATCTCCTTATAACCACCACTAGGGGACGACACAAAAGAAAACCAACATGGCCGCCCAGCAAAAGAACAAGAAGAAGAGCAGAGTGACGGAAAGACAGACAGCTGTGGCCACACAAATCACCCAC
The DNA here is from genome assembly GCA_034701245.1 of Strigamia transsilvanica. Taxonomy (NCBI): domain Eukaryota; kingdom Metazoa; phylum Arthropoda; class Chilopoda; order Geophilomorpha; family Linotaeniidae; genus Strigamia; species Strigamia transsilvanica. The sequence goes on along the minus strand of JAQIXU010000420.1, from coordinate 20,762 downwards.
TCACAAAACCCCCCCGTCAAACACTACCCCCAACACCCACCCACACAACACCCACCAAAACCCAAAACCGGAAGTCGACGTCCATCTTTTTTTTTTTTTAAATATTTTTTTTTCAATATTTTTCAAGTAGAAAAGTGTGTTTAGGGTAAACATAAAATTGTGTGGTCAGTTATAGGGGTCTTGAGTGGACCGAGGGGAGGGGAAAGAAAGTAGGGGTAAGTAAACAAGTATTGCGATTTATGGCTCCGAGTCTGGCAAGTGGCTGGGCGTCCTAATATAGGCCTAAAATAGGTCTAATGGCCTAGAGACCCCTATAACTGTAGCTTGAAAAACCCCCTTACCCTCGTTCCGTGTGCTCCTCTTGTGGGACACCTCAAAACGGCACCACCGGACCCATTACCCCCTACTTGAACGAGGTCAACAACAACAACAAACAAGCACTTAGCAAATCACACTTTCACATCCATTACTTTTTTCGCGCGCAGTTTCCAGTCCAGTTTTGCTTTTCCTGTTTTTTTTTGTTGTTGGATTTCCGGAAAGAATGTTTTGTTGGAAGGAAAAAATGGATTTGTATGGTACGGATTGGTATTGTTTGTGTTTTTTTGGTTTTTTTTGGTTTTTGGTTTTTTTAAGGGGGGATTTGAGTTTAGGGACCAGCGTGGTGCGCGCAAAGTGTGTTGATAAGGTTTGGACGAATTTGTTGAGGCTTTTTTTGTTTAGTTATTTTGTGTGGTTGGGTTGGGCGTCACGAATTGGATTTTTGATTGACGGTGAATTCAGTGCTGACTGTATAGAACAATGGTGGGGAACTTTTTTTCAGCCAAGGGCCACTTGGATATTTATAACATCATTCGCGGGCCATTACGTTAAAATTGGTCTAGAATTTGGATCAATGTGACATTCCAAGTTCATTTCAACCTATTGAAATTAATAATATAAATTTAAAAAAATACATCATCCACACATTTTTAGACCTTTTCTATACATTTTTAGACGTTTTTCATACCTTCTTGGAAGGTTTTCCATACAATTTTAGACCATTTCCATACAGTTTTAGACAATTTCCATACAATTTTCAGACCACATTTGGTTTTCTAGACCTTTTTCCAAACATTTTAGATCATTTCCATACAATTTTTAGACCACATTTAGTTTTCTAGGCCCTTTCCATACATTTTTAGACCATTTCCGTACAATTTCTAGACCACATTTGGTTTTCTAGACCATTTCCATACAATTTTTAGACCATTTCCCTACAATTTTTAGACCATTTCCTTACAATTTTTAGACCATTTCCTTACAAATTTTAGACCATTTCCTTACACTTTTTAGACCATTTCCATATAAATTTTAGACCACATTTGGTTTTCTAGACTTTTTCCATGCATTTTCAGACCATTTTTGGATTTTTTTTAGATCTTTTCCATATAACTATTGGCCCTTTCCATGCATTTTTCGACCACTTTTTGATTTTTCAGACCTTTCCCACACATTTTTCGCCCACACTTGATTTTTCAGACCTTATTTTAGACCGATTAGTATTTGATGCGATTCCATTGATATAGTAATAAAAAATGGTGTTTTCATAATCGGATATTATCACCTGATTAACATGGGCTTTTTAGCTGTCCATCCTGTGGCGTCTCGCAAATTCCCCCACATCGTCACCCCTCCCTCATGGTCCCACAAAAGAAGCTTCGAGGGTCCACGAGGGAAACCAAAGAAAGTGAAAGGACCACGGGTGGGAAGACCGAGAAGAAAACCCACCGAGCAAACGTCTTGCTCCTAACCCCCCTACCCCCACCCCCCACACACACCCCCGTCCCCCTACCTCCGACCATATACCCACACACACATCCTAACAAACCCCCACCACCCCCATTGCCTGTTCATAAAGAAAAGTGTCTCGTCTAAAATAGTTGCTCATTTTCAGTCCCAACGAGACGAAAAATCTCACGCGATCCAACCGACGGAGTTTGATTTCCAATGCGGCGCCAAGGCCGCTCGCTGCCGCAGCGCGCGTCGAATCTCCGTCGAAAAACAAAAATTGCAAAAATTGCACAAAAAAATTTCGATTTTCGAAAAATTCGAAATTATATATTTCGATTATAAAAAAAATAATTTTTTTTTTATGTTTTTAATTTTTTAATAATTTTTTAATGATTTTTTTCAACGATTTTTCGTTATTTTCGCTATTGTGATAATGGACGAACGTCTGTCGCCTGTCATGGGGGATATAAGTATCCAATGTATGAATTATAACGTCATGATGATGATGATGATAAAAGAAAGGTGGGGCGAAATTACACCTCAAGGCTGCGAGGAGATGCGAGGTGAATTCACCGACACTCATATTCCGTGAATGAAAAGCATCACACTGCAGTATCGAATGCCACCTGCTGTTCATTTTTTCCAACGGCGAAAAAATGATTATTATTAATTTGATATAGTTACCAAGCAGAAAAAAAAAAAAAAAAAAAAACTATTTCAAAACCCGAAAACAAAGAAAATGGCGGTTTGGAGGCCCCAATACGCAATAAAACACGAAATTAATGACTTTTAAACCGAAAAAATCTCACTATCGCAAATCGGTTTCTCATTCCCATGTTAATCCTATGGGACGAAATTCGATGGAAATTAGACGATTAATTATTGGCATCGCAAGTTTGCATGTTAATTCAATGGTACTTGGGGTGGTCAAAGAGAAATTGGTTTTTCTTATTTTTTTTTAATTTGGAGGAAATAAAAATTAGGAAAAGTGTAATTTATCGGCACATTTTTTTGGTCTCGCTTTACGTCATCGTCCTGTAATGTGGGTCAGGTTTTTGGCATCCCCTATGCTCGCAGCCCCTCACCCCCCGATCTCGCTCTCTCTCAGTAGAGTTTCGCTCTTGACTGCTTCAACCACGTGTTTCTCCATCTCTCTCTCTCGAGCCAATTTCAAATATCAATTTTTTCAACAAATCGTAAGTAAAAATCCGAACCGGAAGTTGATTAGTTTTGCACTTTTTCTTAAGTTTCAATTTTATGTTTTGTCGAAAAATGCACTTTGGGCAACCCAAACCGGAAGTTTGCTCACTCCGCAAGCTAAAAATACAAAAAAAGTCGAAAAAAAGTCGAAAAAAGTAAAAAAAAGTCGAAAAAAAATCGAAAAAAGTCGAAAAAAGTCGAAAAAAAAGCGAAAAAATTGAAATTTCTCATTATTTTTTCTAAGAAATAATTTTAATTTCATTTTTTTATTTCTAAAAAAATATTTTCAAGGTGTTTGAACCCCCATATTTAAGATTAAGGTTGCCCCATTTCATACTGACCCCATTATTAGCTGGAATTATTTGTTCGCCCTTAATTTTTTTTTTTTTTTTTTAATTTAAAACGAATTTTTTAAAATTTTTATAATTTAAAAAAAAATAAATAAATAAAAGTAAAAATAAAAATAAAATTTAGAAAGTCATGAATCAATATTAATTTGACTTAAGGGGCCCCCAGACGCAACAGGGGGGGTCATTGGGACCTCAAAGGTGAAAGAGGAGGAGGAATGGGGCAGACGGAAAGGGGAGGGGGATCTTCACGAACCCACCGAAGTCTGTCTGCACAAAAAAAGAAGAAAAAAGAGGGGGTGTTTTGTATAACGCAGAAAAAAAATTAAACATTAACGACAAACTTGTCTAAAACTACGAGTTTCGTCTCACTTCCGGTTGCCTTTGACTCAATGTGTCGGAATTTGTGCACTTTTCGTCGTTTTAACGCAATTTTTTATAAAAAAAATGCGTTTTACACGTCACTTCCGGTCTAAAAATATTTATTTTGGGGTACATCCGGTCAATTTTCATTTTTTTAATATTATTTTAAAAAAAAATTTTTTTGTTGCTATTTTAACGGGATAAATGACACAACTTCCGGTTTATTAAGCAGATGGTTTCACTTTCAATTCTCAAAATTCTCAAATTTCTCAAAAAAACAAAATTCCCCCTTCTAAAATACATGCAAAAAACGCTATTTTACGCCATTAAATCACCCACTTCCGGCCGAATCACCCACACTTTTAAATCAACTCCCAACTCAATTAGCAACCATTTTTCCTTTACAATGTTCAAACAACAAAACAATTTATTTATCTCCTTCTAAAAAAAAACCAAAAAAAAAAACCTGTTCTTTAAAAAAACGGCGCGAACGCGGAGGGGTGCACGAAATAAGTATGGGGGACTTAGAAACCCCCATCCCCCACTCGCATAATGCGTGAAACCTCTACCAGAGAGCCGAAACTAATCACAACACACAAACACCCAAAAAAAACCAAAAAAAAAACCAAAAAAATCGAAAAAAAATCGAAAAAAAATCGATTTCTCAGAATCGATTTTTTTTCCATCTTAAGCAACCCCAGTTCTAACTCACCCACATGTGAGGGGGTGTTAGAGTCGGTTCCCTACCGTGTTTTTACCTCACTTGACATGTGTTGACAGCTCGCACAAAACCGCCATTTTAATTGTCCCAACATGGCGTCGTGCAAAGTCCATTCATTATTTTTCTTTTTTCTTTTTTCGTCGCTTTCTTTATTTTAAACATTTCTTTACGTCTGCAAACCGTCAACACGACGAAAACGTGCCGTTTTAATGCGTCGCACCGCTCAACTGGCGAACCTAAGTCGGAGCGCCATATTCGTAATCACGTTTTTTTTCTTCTTCCCCCGCCACCTTTATTTATTCCACCCCACACCGGAAGTAGGGGTAATAAAAATAAAACGGAGATGCAAAATGAAAAAAAAATAATGCGGGGGGTCGATCTCGCGATGGATTGGGGTTGGTATCAAAGGGGGTGTCCGGCAACCACTAACCGACGCTAAACCCACCTGGACCCACCAATCTGAGACGCGATGGGCGTGGTCTCGGTTTCCCGCCTCGAAACGCGTCTCAATTACCAAAAAAATATTAATCACCCCCATCAAAAAAAAAAAATCGATAAAATATCGATTCTCAGCATTCGATTTTTTTACTTTCAATTTTGAGTTTCGTTTTCCAATGGGTTTTTAACATGGGAAATTTCAAGTTTCGATTTCACCAAAAAATCGATTTAAAATAAAAAAAATCGATTATTTTTGGTACAATTTTTATTTTCGTCCAGTGAACTATTTCAAATGGCGGGGGTGGTGGCGGGACACAAGCAGGGGGTTGTCGGCCATTTTTTTTTTTCAAACATCTCTCAGATGAGCGAATTTCGGATCGATGTTGTCCTTAATTATTGTGACGGGTCTCCTATTCTCTCACCTGGTCTTTTGCAACTCGACTCTCTCATTACACCGCTGCACAATCACACCAGGTGGGCAGCGTTCCTCATTCCCACCCACCACCCCCTTAACAATTTTTATATAATACCATAACTTCCGGTTGAAAACAAAACACAAAAAAAAACGAGAAAAAGATACAGTTACATTGGGAGACCCACGTGCGAGTGACCAGTCGAGTTGACCACCTCTCTCTCTCCCACTCGCTCTTTGACCGTGATGGACGCTGTCCACGTGGGCCCTTTCACCCATACGGGTCACTTAAGACCGGATTCAGCATTTTAACCTCTGATACTCTTTGAACCCTGTCCACGTGGACCTGTCTTCAATTCACCCTTTCTCGGTAGTTGCAAATGACCATTTCTTGCGCCCCGACTGCTCTATACGAATGGCGCAATTCCATTCCCATTGAGCAGTGTTTGTGGCTTGTGCGCCGTAATCCCTGTGAACAAATCTGTTCGTTTGTATATTGAAAAACATCATATATGCTCGAAATTGACCAAAACGACTGAATTCAATATCTAAATTGACCTAAACGACTCAATTCAATATCTAAATTGACCTAAACGACTCAATTCAATATCTAAATTGACCAAAACGACTCAATCCAATATCTAAATTGACCAAAACGACTGAAATCAATATCTAAATTGACCAAAACAACTAAATAAATGTTTAAATTGACCAAACTGGCCAAATATCAATGGAACCAGGCAAAGTATAGTAAATACCAGTGCGGGCCCATGAAGGATGAAAATTGTGACTGTATATCTTGCCAAATACCAATAATCCCAACTTGCACATGGACCCATTGACTTCTTGCTACGCTGCTGGTAAATACCAAACTTTCGGGTCATCGGTAACTTGTGCTGGCATTCTATACATCGGACTTACCTTATCCTAAATGTGCTATGCAGACTGTTTGTGTCCAAGAAAACTTCCTTGTAAGCAGAAAATGTCAACCAGGATACTTTTTCACTTACCGAAAACATTTTCTCCTGTCAATAGACACTGGGTGCATTCAAACTTTTGCTTTTACCGCTTTTGGTGTTTCTATAAACCGAATAGACACCAAAAAACTGCCATAAACCATCACCAAAAACAACAAAAGACAAAACCACAGCTGGAGTGGTTTTTGAAATGGTTGGTTGATATTGGCTTTTGTTTTTTACAACCAAATCCAAAATGGCTACCACGAAAGCTAGATCACGTATAATTATGTTCAAATTAAGTGAGCCAAAGGAAAGAATTTTTTATTCGCAATTCCAGGTGTGAAATGGCAAGACTACACTAAAAACACAAACACAAAACAAAGGTTCGGCAAGTTTTGTCTTCTGCTTTTACCGTCTATAAAAACACCAAAAACCTCAAAAACAGTACACGCATACATACTGTTTTTGTGGTTTTACATTTTACATGTTAAATTTGACATTTAGACTGGTTAAAAAAAAAACATTTAAACCAATTTAGATGACCATGAATGCGTCTAGTAAGTTTGGATGCACCTTAGTTCCAATGAGTTTCCGCTCAAATTACAGGTTTCGGTCACAATCATGCGTATATATGGAATTAATTGCTGTTGAATGAATGTTTTCAAATGAGAAGCTTGATTGCAGTTCCTGTCCATCCAGATAAACATGTTTATTTTCATTTTCCAATTAGGTCAATTTTTGTTCCACTTATGATCCTTTTTTAGGTTCGCTTTCATTTCACTCAAACAGAAACCCAAGAGTTTTGTATTCCCCATTATTAGTATTACAAGTATCATGCTTACTAATTACATAATAAACAAAGAAGCAATCATTGTGTATCAAAATCAGCCATTCAATTTCCAACCCCATCTTTGTATGGTTACTGTTTCTTGGCAACAAATTTAAATCAAGCCTAATTAAGTTATGTAACTGCTTTGCAATTTGCATCAATGAGCAAATCAAACGTCAAAATTCGCATTTTTCTTTACCCAATTTAAATTATTGCAATCATTTTGTGGTGAAGAAATGTTCTCAAAATAGCTACCCCTTTTGAAATACTAATTAGGCTTATTTATCTTACCACCCACATACTATTTTTGTCAGACAAAAAGGGCAAAATGCACCTAAAAATATAAAGAAATTAAAATTCTATGTTTTCTTCCAAGAAGGATCACTTTATCCAATAAAAACAAGTTCTATTCTTTCTTTCTATATTAATAAATCACGGTAAATCTGCTTTCTGTTCTATTTATATCCCAGCAAAAGAAAACCAAACAATTGTACCTGCAAAATCTGTAGAAATCCTATCAATATCAATATCAAAGATTGTCCATTATTGGTTGGTTACTGTCAAAAACAAAAAACAATATCCACAGTAGGTGTTTTTTTTTTGTCTGTTTATAGTTTAGTTTTTGGCTTTTACAAGTAAACAGCAATTAAAATTCCTTCCACTCACATTTCTCCATAGTGAATGCTTCCCCTGCAAGCATTACAACCATTGCAAGTTTGACCTTCAATCTAACTTGCCTGCTAGTAACCATTTTGAATTCAAATGTAAAAAAAACCAAAAACCAGACAAAAACCACTTGAAAAACCAATCCAGTTGTGCATTCTATTTTTGCACTTTTTCAGGATGGTTTATGGCAATTCTTAGCATCCAATCAATTACAAAAACAACAAAAACAGCAATATTCACCCACACATGTCACAATACCCAAATTTGTCTTCAGACAGAATTGCACTTTGTAGACAAAACAACTCTAAATTGACCAAACCAACTAAAACAACTGCCCAAATTGACCAAAAACACTAAAACCAACGTTCAAATCGACCAAAACGCTTGAACACTCAACACACACTTTCTAATTGTCCAATTTTCCAATTTCCAAAGACTTCTGCAATGCACCCCCAACAAAACCCCACCACCATTTTGACATTTTCCCATGTCCACCAATGGCACCCAAAAAAAAAAAAAAAAAAAATTTTTTTCTTCCCTTCGCCATCTTGATTTCATTCATATGCCAATAATGGGTTTTATTCTCCGTATAGACTCGAAGGAGGGGACAAATCTTCACCTAACCCCCCCTAAACGTCGACTGCTCATTGGCCGTTGGAAAAGGAGGAGGAGGTGGACTGAGGATGGACGGAACCCTTTAACATTACCTCACTTGATCCAATGACATCGAGTCTCCAGGTGGGACCAAGTTGGCAGACCCTGGCACAACTTTGCGGCGAACACGTCTTACGGGAAATTCAATGAAATTCAAACAAACTGCGGGGATCCAGGTGTGCTACACAAACTCACGTGATCCGGATCCTTCAATGTGCGCCCCGACTGCAATATTTTTCTTCTTTTACGCTTTTTTTTTGGTTTTGATTTTATTGTTTATTTCTTGACACGAAAAGACCACGAGTTGGTGGGACTTTGATTCGGACCGGTTGAGCTACTCGGCTGGGTGTGTGTGACTAAACCGGAAAAAAATATTGTTGGATTAATGGAAAAAGAATAAATGGGATTATATGTTACGTCGGCTGTTTACGGTAAGGTAAGAGATGTTTTTTGTTTTTGGTTGGTTTTTTGGTGGTTTTGGGTCGATTTTGGGTTGTTTTGCGAGGGAAATTGGTGATTTTAGGTTTTGTTTTTGGTTTTTGGTCGGTTTTTCGAGGGGGGTTGATGGAATTCGTTTTTTTTTTTGAGGGGAATTAATTGGTAATTGTAGGTTTGTTTTGGTTTAAATTGGTTTTTCGAGGAGGATTAGTAGTTTTTGGTTTATTTTCGTTTTTGATTGATTTTTTGATGTAAATTGGTCGTTTTTGATTTTTCTTTATACTTTTAATTGATTTTTCAAGTAAAATTGGTAATTTTTTGGTTTATTTTTGATTTTTAATTGATCTTTCCAGGTAAATTGATGATTTTTCGAGGAGAATTAGTAATTTTTGGTTTATTTTCGTTTATAATTGATTTTTCGATGTAAATTGGTCGTTTTTGATTTTTTAATACTTTTAATTGATTTTTTGGTTTATTTTTGATTTTTAATTGATCTTTCCAGGTAAATTGATGGTTTTTGGTTGATTTTTTCCAATTTCTAATTAACTTTTCGAGGGAAATATTGTTGATCAAAATTAATTTTCGTTAAAAAATATGAAAAACCAGACGTGATTATCAATTTCAATTGATTTTTCGAGTAAAATTTGACATTTTTTGGTTTATTTTTCATTTTTAATCCACCTTTCCAGGTAAATTGATGACATTTGCATGATTTCCAATTTCTAATTAAATTTTTCGAGGCAAATTTCCTTCACTAAAATCATTTCCAGTAAAAACATAAAAAAAACCAGACGCATTTACCAATTCCACCTGAATTTCCTCAACTTAATCTGTTAAAAACTTCATAAAATCCGTCCAAATTAAAAAAAAACAAAAAACACAATCTTCTATAAAACTTATACATACAACTCACTCCACTACCCAAAATTATCATCTCAATTCCACATCTTCAACAACCCCACATTTTACTTCAATTAAATTATACTTCCATTCCCAAAACCAAAAAAAAAAAAAAAAAAATACAATTCAACAATAATTGACATTTAATACAATCCTAACTTCTCATCTTTACTTCTCTAATCCCCGACCCCCCCCCCCCCTCCTCCCCCAAAAAAATAAAAAAAAATCACCAAACCCAAAATTCCACCATTTCCAATCAAAAATCCCAAAAATAAAACCCCCACAAAAAAAAAAAAAAAAAAACTCAATCAAAACCCTCTTAACCCACATTCCCACCTTTTCACCACCCCCACCCCCACCCCCACAGAAAAAAAAAAAAAAAAAATTGCCAGCTCCCTCAGATCAGATCTCCTAAAGAATCCTAGAAACGGGAGTCCCCCCATTGGATGAGCCGTGACCCGGGGTCATCAAGCGTCGAACCAATGAGCATCGAGACCGGTCTGAAGGGAGACGCCATCCATGTCGGCCGCCCGGCTGCCGGTCCACCGACCGAACCTGGCCAACTCGATGCCCTCCCCCTGCCGTCAAAGAATTGGGGGTGTCAAGACATTACTCAAATTGCACCCCCTCCTGTCCACACCGCGTCCGGGCCGACGGTACCTGCGAAAATGCAACACCTCCCCGTGTCGTGCGTGTGTCGGCCGCTCGTTCTCGTTCTCGTCTCCGTGTGACCCTCGACTGGCACCCAGCGAGCATCTCGCCACGTTTTCTCGTCTTCGTGCAATGGATATTATTCGTGCGCCTTCGACTCGTGTTGGGATTTTTCTAGTGGGATGTCAATCGAGGGTGGTTCAGGTAAGGAATAAGTCGATTGGGGGAGTGTTTTTCTTGGGTTTTCTTCGTTTTTCTTGGGGTTTGGTTAGGGCAAGTGATGACAAGTCCTATTTTTTTTTTCTGTTTTTTTATTTTTTTTATTTTTTTTTATTTTTTTATTTTTATTTTTTTTTGGGGTGATTTTTGGTTTGTTTTGATTGATTGATTTGGGTTTTAGTTGGGTTTGTTTGTGTGTGGGTTTGGTTTGGGATTTTTGTGTGAATTTTTGGGTTTATTTTTGCGTTTTTTCGCCATGTTTTTGAGGTTATTTTCAATGCTTATAGGTTGTTTTTAATATTTTTGTGGTTGTTTTCAATCTTTTCTATTTTTTCCCAAATATTTTTGGGGTGTTTTCAATATTTTTGAGATTTTTCCAATATTTTGTGGCTATTTTCAATATATTTCAATGGTTTTGAGGTTGTTTTCAATATAGTTCAATATTTTTGTGGTTATTTTAAATCTTTTCTATTTTTTCCCCAATATTTTTTGGGTATTTTCAATATTTTCGAGGTTTTTTTCCAATATTTTGTGGCTATTTTCAATACATTTCAATATTTTGGATGATATTTTCAATATTTTGGATGATATTTTCAATATTTTGGATGATATTTTCAATATTTTGGATGATATTTTCAATATATTTCAATATATTTGAGGTTATTTTCTATACATTTCAATATTTTTGAGGTTATTTCCAATACATTTCAATATCTTTCAATATTTTTGAGGTTATTTTCAATACATTCAAATATTTTTGAGGTTATTTTCAATACATTCAAATATTTTTGACGTTATTTTCAATACATTTCAATATTTTTGAGGTTATTTCCAATATGTATCTATATTTTTGAGGTTATTTCCAATACATCTCAACATATTTCAATATTTTTGAGATTATTTCCAATACATCTCAACATATTTCAATATTTTTGAGATTATTTCCAATACATCTCAACATATTTCAATATTTTTGAGGTTATTTCCAATATTTTTCGCTTTTCCCAACAAATTTGCGACTATTTCCAATATTTTTCGCTTTTTTCCAACAATTTTACGACTATTTTCAATTTTTTCTCTCAATTTTTTCAACATTTTTCACGCTGTTTTCATTTCCCCCAATATTTTTCGAGTTGCTTTCAAATCATTTCACTACTTTTACGGTTACAAATTTATATTTTAAATTTTGCTTATTTTCCATTTCTCGTGTTGATTGTAACTCACACTAGATTAACTTGGTGCTACAATTGTTTATTGTTGTTTGTTTTCTTCGTTCTCTATTTACTTTCTTTAGAAACCAAAAAAATTCCCAAGAAATTCCTTTAATTTATTTATATTTCTAGACACAAATGGAATTAAAAATTAAAATAGATTCCAGAGTGTTTACATTTAACTTTTCAAAATCAATAGAGAATTCTAATAATTCGTGTTTACATGTTCGATGTCGTTCGCTTTACATTTTTTTTTCTAAACCAATGAAATTCTCTCGGTTCCACCTCCATTTTCATTCTAACCATCAAAATCGACAAACAAACAAAACAAATAAATAAAACAAAACCAAAAAAAATAAAAAAAAATCCAAAATCTTCCAATCCGAATCATCAATTCCATCACCAAAAACCATTTTTAGCTTTTAATTAATTTTCCCCTCTTTAGCCTTGGAATTTTCCACACACAAATGAAATATCGGAATAAACAAACCCAAAAAAAAACACCATTAAACCTCAAAAAACAAATTAAAAAATCTCGATAAACCAAAAACATTTTTAAAAAATTCAATTCTAAAGCTCAAAATTCTAAAAAACACCACAAATAACACCTAATAAATCCTCCAAAAACACAATACACCTGAAAATCCCCATACAAATATGATTTTACACCTCAAAAAACTCGTGAAACCAGTTATTCACCTTTTATTCTATTTCTGCACTAACATCTGCTCAATACCTCATAATAATTCAATGTTAAAAAAAGAAGGAAGGAAGAAAAAAATAACTAGAAAAATCAGTGAGTGTTGGAATTTGATGTAAACAAGGAAAAGCACCCCCTTGTTGTTGATTTCCTTGCAAACACACATGTAGTGCAGTGAAATCTACCCCTTTTTTCAAACAGGTATGAGACTAGACACAGATTGGTACCATTTCTAGCATTTCTACCCTTTTGTACCCTTTTCTTTTGATTGTTGCTCAGAAAGCCGTGTAGGTCAAAATGGCTTTCGAGCTATAATCAAAAGTTGAGGAGGGCAAATACGCAGCAACCGAAGATCATTTACCAAATAATCATAACAATCCGCTTCTTGAGTCGTTCTTGATCGAGAAAGATATTCAAATGACGCGTGTCCGTTGATACGTTATTCCGTGTTTGACCTTCGTTGGACCGACCAACGATACCCGGACATCTAAAAATTCAACTATATGTTATAAACGAACTCATAAAAACGAATAAAACTCACTAAATTTGACGAAAATGTAATTTTTTCCGTTCATCCACGACAAAAAATGGCGCCGATAAAACCCTGAGTGAATAATGAGAATTAAATACGGAACTTAAAAATGACGTCATAAATACTCAAATTTGTGTTATTTGATCAAATTTACTTACTTAAAAGATGTTATGAAATTTTGATCCGAAATACCGACGCCATTTGTATTTGGAAATGTAAAAAGGGTCCACGAACGAGGGGTAAAGAGTGAGGGAGGATTAAAAAAAAAAAGAAACGGGTACGGCCAGACGTCACATATCGTCCAGACAGACCAAATCTTGCACACAAAAAATGATGTGAATGAATGAAGGGGGTCTAGGAATTGCACCGTTAGTATACAGTGGGTTGATGAAATTCTCTTTTTTCCCCCCCTCAACTCCCAACCCCCCAACCCTCAACCTTTATTTTGTGAAAAACGAACCCCGTGAAACCAGACACTTTTTTTTAAGGTCGAATGGTCATTTGATTTGAATTTAAAGACGTTTCAAAAACAAGACACTAGAACTCTAGAAGTAGGTCTAAGAAAATGGCATCGCGTGTTTTAACATTTCGCCACCAGGCCGGATCTGAATTCAAAAATTAAAAATAAATAAACGTAATTTATTAACTCCCACACTACAGAAATCCAATTTTGCCCCAAAACAAACAATTTAATGATATAAAAACCCATTAAAATTGCACAAATTCACAAAACAATCGAATAAAAGACCCGTCGGGAAATCCAACATGGCGCCAGGCCGTACCCCATAATTTCACCTTTTATGATTTTTCCTCAAAAAATTCAACTGTTCACTTGAATCTTCTCATTTTTCTATATTCCAAACAAAGTGGGTGGGACGAGGAGAGGGTTCCGCGAGCCCCGGGCTCACGTGCATCCAGTTGCACGCTGTCCGAGTTTCATGTTTCCCTTTGCGATGCCATCTGTTGCTAGCTACCCCCTTTTTTACATTTCGTTTTTTCTCCTTTTCTTATCCCCTCTGTCGTCTTTTTTTTGCCCCTTACACCGAGGTGAGCACAAAAAAAGAAAAGGGGGAGGAGAATTGCTTACTTGCATTTCCTGATTGGCTACCAAAGACGTCCCCTCTTTTCTTAGGGGTCCACTGACGTGAGGTGGTAACGGGATTTGTACGTGATCCTAAGAGTAAGAAGAAGAAATGCATTCTTCTTATTCGTTATTCCGTAGCGTGCTTCTCCGCACGGAACAAACACAGCGTGTAATTCTGGAAGCCGGAGGACGATGCTTTAATGATAAAAATAATTCGTTTTTTTTAAATTATTTTTATTATTTTGAAATTGTGAATAAAGATTTAAATTAGGATTATTTGAGGGGTGGATAAATGGAATAATAATTAAATAATATTGAATTTGTATTTATATTAATAATGATGAGATTCTAGCGAGAGGATGGTGCTGTAATTATAATACGTGGAGATGAATCTAAGCCTAAATATAAAACATTAGATAGTAATAGAATTAAATTAAAAAGATCAAATATATTTTTATTTACGTGTACTGTTTTATTCAGTGTTATGATTTAAATGGTTGGTCATTGAAATTTGCTTATCTAATCCCAACATATATTTATTTGATTTTGTATGTTAAAAAGCGAAGACATTTTGTGTTAACAGTTGCAAAAGGAAACAAAAAACCCTGAAAATTGTAACAATTGGTTGTAGCGATTGGTTGCAGCATTTGGTTGTCATGATTGGTTGTAACAATTGGTTGTAACAATTGGTTGTAACGATTGGCTGCAACAATTGGTTGTCATGGTTGGTTGCAACAATTGCTTGTAATGATTTGCTGCAACAATTGGTTTTCACGATTGGTCGTAACGATTGATTTGTAGCGATTGGGTAGCAATTGGTTTGTTGCGATTGGTTGTCACAATTGGTTGCAACAACAATTGCTTGTAATCGCGGTTTGATTGTGCTTTTATACTTGTTGCTAATTTACCTGTGTTTGACATTTTGGCTTTCTAGTCTCGTGAGAAGCTTATTTAAATAATCTTGTTACCAAATCTACCAAATTAATTAATTAATTAATATCACATTACAAATTCAACGCAAATTCATTTCATCCACCAAGAAATCTTTTGAATGTCATTATTAAAGCAATCCAAAATACCAGTTCAGCGTAAACACATTTATATTTTATTCGTATCGAAAAACAAAATACAGAAAACATCGTCGAATTGTAAATGTAATCCACGAATATGTAAGAAAAAAAAACGAGGGATAAAAATGTTCCCCCCCTCGTTTTTTTTCTTTTTCGGAGGGATTTTTGCGAGGGGGGAAAGCAAACCAGACACAGTGAGTGAGTAGCCGACCGGTATGGCAGCTGATCACTTAGATTAAGCAAGGTGCGGCTTCATCAAACCAAAAAGACCCCTTCAAAGAGCCTGTAATATATGTTAGGGGATCAAAAAAGGGAAAGAAAAAAAGAAAAAAAACATTTCTCTTTCTTGTCTGGGCCAATACTGGTCTCGTTTTACTCCAGTTGTCAAATTAAAATTTCAATTCAAATTTCAGACTTTTTGTGCACTGCCATCTTTTGTCCTCGAATAAAAACGCCTCACCTTTCTTCCATCGAATTTCCTTTCAACGACATGGCGCCATCTATTGCCAATTACTCGAATGTTTATAATGTTTTGCTTTTCTCGATTTCAGGCGCAAATTCAAACCGGAAGTGGTCGCATATACAGAAAAATCGACAATTTTAATTTTTTTTTTATTTTTTTAGAAAACAATAATTTATTATGTACAGTCAGCGTGAGAAATAACGACATTTTCATTTCCACGGTTTCGATTTACTAGAAATGTTGGACGTTAGGCTTTTCGAGGCACGTGACGTAATATTGGTCAATTTGGAGGCGGTTTCCAGCGACGGGGTCGCCGAAGACGAATTACAGCTCGCGGTCGGACCGAACCCGATCAGGTATTTCTCCAAATGATTCAAATGTAATAAAAATTAAAGAAAATAAACAAATATTGCAACAAATCTTCGCTAAACAAATCAAGGATATCGTCCGACGTAAACGAATTTCGCATCGGTTCCCTCAAATTCGACGTGGAAAGCGATTTCTTCGACTTCAAACCCCCCCACGACGGCACCCCCGTCAACAACCCTTTGGGGAACTTTTCCAGCGCGAATTTCAGTCCGCCCGACAACATGTAAACGTTGTCGTAACCGCGTTGCACCAACGTCGTAGCCACTTTGGGCGCGCGAGTTTCGTCTTCGTCGTACAAAACGATGATTTTCTTCTCTTTGTTTTTCTAAAACACAAAATAATCATAATTAATAATAATAATAATAAATTTTTTGATTTTTCGTGCGTACAAATGCCAATAAACTTTTCGTTTCGAAATTCATCGTTCGCGCCAGCATGCTCGTCGGGTAGTTTTCGGCTGAAAATAATTTGCGTTTATTTATGAAATTTTTTTGTTATTTTTTTGTTATTTTTTGTGCCTGTGATCATGTGGCATTGCGCGAAATCATCGGCTTCGCGCGCATCGAGTAGTAGATACGGTTCGTCTTGATCGGTTGTGAAGATTCCCAGATTTTCGGGCGGTGCGTCGTCGTAGAGATCCATCTCGCCCACGCCGCCGATCACGCTCTGCAGAGTCGATTTCGGGGTCCGAGGTCGATTTGTATTCGATTCGTCGTCGTTTTTCGCTAATTTTGATCGGTTTACGTCGCCGCACATCAGATTTTCTAAATAAAAAAAAATCAATAACAAGAACAAAACACAAGAAAAGACATCCGAACCGGGAATTTTTTCGTCGTCGCCATTTAATTTGATTTTTGCAACTTCCAAAATCTGAAAAACAAAATTTTAAAAAAATTTAAAAAATTTAAAATTTTTTTTTTAAAAAAAAGCTGGACTCACTAAGCTAACCAAAATGGGTAATTTTATTCTTTTAAACAGTTCGTCCTTGCGGTATTTGAAATCTGAAAGGAACAAAACATTTCGTTGTGACTCGTTGTCCATTAAGAATAAAAGAATTTCATCGATTTTGGAAACTGGCCAAAAAGCAATTTGGACAAAACCAAATAAACTTCATCACAAATCGATTAATTCCACGTACTTCGTCGCATTTCTTCCATCGTTTCTAAATGGCGGCGTAAACTAGCACCTAAGAACGAGATTTTTAATAAAATTACAAAATTATACTGCGAAAAATGAGAAAAAAATTGAGTGAAAACGACCGGTGTCGACAACAGGTTTCACGTTCTTGTACCGCGGATTATCCGGCATTTTCTTGTTTAAAGCCTGAAATCGTAACGAAACTAATATAAAACGCGATTTGGGCTAATTTTTAAGCTTAAAACTTACGAAATCCGACGGTTTTTTAACGTGGGACATTTCAAACCGTTGTTTGTTTTTTTGTATTTGTTCTGTTTTGCCCTGGTGAGGGAATTAAAAATCCAGTTTCCAACTCCGCCGTTAGATGGCGAGCGAATTTATAGGGAAATGGCGGCGAAGCTAGGAAAAGCGATGTTAGCATCGATAGTGAGGGGAAACAAGTCGGAGCATTTATTCCAGCGATGGATAAAATCTGGGGGAAATACATCGGTTCGTTTTGATTCGTATAAAGCCGCTGTTCTAAATAAAATTGGCAAACCGTTAGAGATGAAGAGCGTTTCAGCTCCGAAGTCCCTCGCTAAGGATGAAGTGAGTCAAATAAAAAGAAATTAGAAAATAAATGAATAAAATAAATGAATACATTTCAGGTAAGGATAAACACAGAAGCTTGCGGCATCAACTTGTCAGACGTGTATCTATGCTCGGGAGAGTACGAATTAAAGCCCAAATTGCCGTACTTCCCAGGTGCAATTTTTAGTGAAAATTTATTCAATTTCTTGTCGATTTTTGTGGAAATTTGAAGATTTCTGCAATTTCTTGTCAATTTTTGTGGAAATTTGAAGGTTTATTCAATTTCTTGTCAATTTTGGTGGAAATTTGAAGGCTTATTCAATTTCTTTTCAATTTTTGTGGAAATTTGAAGATTTATTCAATTTCTTGTCAGTTTTGGTGGAAATTTGAAGGCTTATTCAATTTCTTTTCAATTTTTGTGGAAGATTTGAAGATTTCTTCAATTTTCTTGCAAATTATGAAAAATCTTTGCAAAACCTGGACATTTGACCCGATTTCACGCTTTATTCAATTCATTTACCTAGAATTTCCAATTTTCCTTTCCAAATCATAGGATACGAAGTGTCGGGAACGGTCGCCGAAGTTGGTTCAGCGGTACAAGATCTTCGACCCGGTGACAGAGTTGTGGCCATCAACAAAGACAAAAATGGCGGTTTGGCCGAACAGTGCATCGCACCTGCCAAAGTACAACTAAAAACACAATTATTTCTAAACTAATTAACCAATTAATCGATTAATCGATTAATTTCAATATAGGATGTGTGGACATTGCCTCCGAACGTGAGTTACATCGACGCTGCGTCTCTCGTCTGTAACTACGGATTGGGATACTTATCGATGGCGCGAAGAGCGAACATAAATAAAGAGTAAAAAGTGAATTATTTTGTCTAAAAGTTATTAGCAATTAGTAATTGAAAATCCTTTGAATTTTCCAGCGACGTTGTGGTGGTGACGGCGATGTCCGGAGGTCTGGGTTTGGCGGCGCTCGACTTAGCGGCCAACGTTTACCGAACCAAAGTGATCGGCATTTGTCCGTCCAACGAACACTGCGCCATCATGAGGGAGAAAGGCGCTTGGTCGACGGTCGTGCCGGGCAAAAAGGGAAGCGTCATGAAATTGGTCCATAACATCGCGGGGAAAAACGGCGTCAAAATCGTGTTCGACGGCGTCGGCGGAGACATGTTTACCGATGTCGTCCAATGGTCAGTCGGTCGGTCAAAAATCTGGTTGAACCGTTCGACGACGGAAAAGTTTTGGTGCTGTACAACTTTGAAATTGGAAATTTTGCTCTAAATCCAACGAATGACCTTGGAAATTCGTTTGAGGGGCATTTCTGTGTTCGAACTGTTTTATCAGATTTTGATAAAACTTGATCAAACTCCCAAAGCCGCCTTTCGGGTCCCTGGGATGTCTGGTCACACTATTTCTCGATTTTAACTTTGATTTTGCGCTTTGTAGTGTTTCGCACGAAGGATCGGTCATCGTGGCGGGATTCGCTTCCAAAATAATCCCGACCATCAAAACCAGCATTCTGTTACCCCAGTCCTTCTCGTTGATCGGAGTCTCGCTAGCCCATTATCGGGAACACGCCCAAGACATCTACCGAGAAACCATCGAAGAAGTGATCAAAATGTCCGAAGACAAATTCATCGAACCTCACATTTCCGCAACATTTCCGCTGGACAAGGTAGAACACAGAGTCCATCAGGAGCTGATCTACATAGGGATTAATAGGGCTTAAGCCCTGGGCCCCCAAGTGTCAAACGCCCACAAAAATTGAATTATATTTCAACTCTGATTTTGATGTTATTAAAAATGAATTTTAAACCCAAATTTAAAGATTCCTAATCTGGAACCCAGTAACCGACACAATCTTGTTTCAGGTGAACGAAGCTTTCGAGTACGTAGCGGATGGAAAAGCGATAGGAAAAGTGGTCGTAAAAACGAAGTCCACATAGAAAATACCAACAAATTCTAGTGTACAATAAAAAACAACTAAATTATGCATAATAAAACAATTAAACCAAATGAGTATTCATTTTTTGGAGGATTTTCACCCTGTCATCTCGACCCGAAAAACTTGTTCCACCAGATATTGACCCCTTGATACAGTGACTCATTTTCCATGATCAAAAAAAAAATTGTCATCTTTATTTCATTGTTTCTATTAGAAATGCATTAGCTGGCATCTATTCCCACCCTATTAGGCCTCGTATGGATTAAAGTGAAATGTCAATGCCTTTTTGTAAATGAATTAGAGGTCAGAAGGGGAAAAAAAAGAACTTTTCAAGTTAGCTGGAGGGCAATAGGTTGGTGGATCCCCAATAGACAAACTCAGCTGCATTTTCATTATCTGCTGGCTTTTTTATTATTCCAAGACACAGGTAAGTGCTTATATTTGGATGAAGGTCTCAATTAACATTAATGTGTGTGTTTTTTGGTTTTTATTTTTAGACATGAGTTTTGCATGTTATTAGCATAAGCAAATTGCAATGTCAAAATGAAGTTTTTATTATGGGGTAAGTTAGTGTTTTTGGTTGTGATTTGGATTTTCCTTTCTTTATTTAAAAGATGGGTGAGTGATTGTGATTGTGTTTGTTGAGGGATCCACCTTGCTATTGTTGTCTGCAAGGACAAAGAAGGAATAAAAAAAAGAAGTTGAATTTTTACTTATCAATCTGACCGAGTTCTCGCCGTGTTGGGTTTGTTTGAACTCTGTGAACTTTCGCTTTAAATCATTGCACTTGCCGTTTGCTCTAATTAATTTTTTAATTTTTTTTTGGTTACTGGATTGTTGGTTGGATTAGCTGGATGATTTTTCAGGGGGTTTGGGATTTGTTGCTGCAATGATTTCAAATAACGGCGTTGCGAGGATTGTGTGTTACTAGGCGAAACGTTTTGCGACATCTACTGTCGGTATTTTTCATTAAGAGCGTTCAAGATTTGCGGTGGATTTGTTTTTAAATTTTCATTTCGATTAAGATTTATTAAGATTTTTGAAGATTTCTTTTAGGATTTTGATAAAGTGTAGGGAACAAGTTTTGGTCTCATAACAAAAC
>JAQIXU010000419.1:0-35548 GCA_034701245.1 Strigamia transsilvanica | reverse complement strand
GGAGCAAATGTCACTAGTCACTGGAATAGCATAGGAAGTGTTATGAGTCAACAGACCATTCCATTCCATTGACTCTGCTTATACACATCATTGGAATGGAATGCTTGCTGGACGCCATTGTGAAAAACTGAGATGAGTGACGTTTTCTCAGCGCTGGGGTGAGAGAATCTGATTGGGCCATTTAAAAATATGGTATTTTGACTTCTTCAGATGCCTGTTGTTATTGATTGATTTAATGTACAGTTTTGTTAATATTATTTAATTGTTTTGTGTAATTTATTGGATGGTGATATGTATTTACTTCGTTTATTTTTATGGACATTTGTTATTCTTGATTGTATGTATGGTTACCAATTTCGCCACTATTGGCGCTGCACTATCTTATATATTACGGTAGGTGGGTTTTTCCAGCACTTATGGTTCACTACAGGTAATATATTTTCCACGGTAAGTCGGATCACGACACCGTCTAGCACGTGCCAAAAGATGACTTCTGTTCGGTCGCTAACGTGAGAACTCCATAAAATGGGATGCTCGCTGACGAAGGTGTATCCTTGAGCCTGTGATATTCCCAACCAATGGGAATTGTTCGTAAGTTGTCTAAAAACAGAATCTAACAGAAAGGTTCTTTTCGATTGGTCATACGGGGTGCCACGATTTTCAAAATTTCCTTTCCCCGTCGTAAATGCCACTCGCTGCAATTATTACCCTACCTGTAACATCGCAACCATCCCAAGTATTGTCGTAATTGCCATGCATGGTAAATCAATTTTCTTACTCCTGACACTACAAAATATTTCATCCTCGTACTCCTTACTCTAAGTTTGTTTATCAACTGATAAAACCTTCCGTATCGCAACTCGTTTCCTTCGTGGCTGCCGTCACTGCCGTCGTGAAATCAGATCTTATTTTAAGTTCATTTTCCTTTCATTCAGATGGGCAAGAACACTATTATCGATTTACTGTCTCTGCTTATGACCTTAGCAGTGTACTACTTCCTAGACATGGGTGCTGATCTACGACTGGCCTTGGAATTCTACAACGAGGGTCACTATTTAAGATTCTGGCTGATTATAGGAATCAGTGGCTTTGCCATGTACTCTCTGAATGCGGTTGCGTGTTACTGGGAAAGCAGAGACTACGGCCTTACATGGGGATCTTGCATATTCTACATCTTGCCCTACGGATTGCTTTACCAGTAAGTGTAAGTTGTTGAGCGCACCATTCAAATTAAACACTAATTACGAATCAATATCAACCTAATAACTTATTACAGGAGAATAAGATGTCTGGCGCTTTTATTACCAATTGTGTTTTACAAGGATTTTGAAATCAAAGGTTACGATATCGAATATCTTCTACTCAGGGAAGACTGGAAAGCCGTTGTTCTAGCGCTTATTCAAGTGTACGCCTCGAATGGAATACACATTGTGTGGCAAATGCATTCCGTACTGCACGAAGCGATACAACTCGATTCTATACGTAAGAATTTGTTCTTTTTGCATTAACTTTATTTTTAGTTTTATTTTTTTTAGAGTTTTGGACCAAAAGTAGTATTGTTGTGTCAATTATATCGTGCAGTCTAGCACTTAGCGATTACCATTTAGTGCGGCGCAATGTTCTCGGTGTTGAGAAGTACGGGCAATACGCTTTGTTGGCGGTTTTTCTTACGCATGTTTCGACATTTTGCGTTTTAATCGCGAGGTTTATATCGATCGCTCTCCTTCTAACCTCTCGGCTCTACTATATTTTTATTGTAATCATCGTGATTCATTGGACCGCTTCGTTGGTTGCTCTCATCAAGTGTGATTTCAATCTCTTCCACGACGTAAGATGGAATACATTACATCGTAAATGCCAGGTTTAATCGTATCGAATTTTTTTTAATTTTCAGATCGAAATGGAAAAAGAAAGTGACGGGTCATCCTCGTCCGCAAAGATTCGCACCGTGCAGTTTTCGGACACAAAATTCTGCGCCCTGGCTGGGTCGTTCATATTTTCGCTCCTGTTATTAGTCACTCACTTGGAAACGAGACACAAAAGAAAAATAATTTTGATTCATCTTTTTGAAAATATTATCTTTTTATTGAGTTGGTATTTCACGACTAGTCTAGAAAACACGTGGCATCTGTGGTTCCTCATTGGTGCGCTTGTTTTGAATGTCGTCGGCGTCGTCACGTGTTTGCTTTTATGGAAAATATTTTTGAAAGAAAAAAATGTAGCAGCCACGGTCGAAACCGAAGCCGCGATCGAAATGTTGCCCGCGATTAACGCAAATTCAGCATGATTTGTGCCAAATAATTTATTCATACAGTTAATTGACAACGGTGAAATAACCATCGTTTTACAAGAATCAAACAATTTGACAGATAATTCTTACAAAACCCTAACCAAAGCACGAAAACGAAAACCTAACGATGTAGTACCCATGTAATACTCATCTAAAAACGACAGAATCATCAATCATCAATTTTCAATGATGAAAATAAATAAAATCAATCAAATCAATCAAATCAATCAAAAGTCGTCTCCCTGTGTTTATAATTAAGATGCATCCAACTTAAAAATCCATCAAAACGTTATATTCTTGTGTGACATGAGAACCTTTTTGTCTCCTCTCTCGAATCTTCAATGTGTACCAGTTGTAAGAACAGCTGACGATACAGTGACTAACAAGAATAGAAGTTCGCCCTCAATCTTTCAACAAATTACCTTTCAAATCATACCAAACAACAATGTTTCACTGCGAATTGTTCGACCGCTCACATCTCGCATCTCACATCCTACCTAAGAACTCGACAGAGGCTAGTGTAAGGCTGCTTTCTGTCTCCATCCGATGTCCGATGTCCGATGTAATACTCAATACTCAATACTGGCGTCCAACAGCGTTTTGCATGGATTGATTAGAGTGATTAGAGATGAGATTGTGTGGTGGCGTTGATCAGATAATACATCGCTTGAGATATTCACCTGAAATAATAATCAAAATAATTGTATCAATATTAAACTTTGTCAAAGTTTTTGTCACGAACCGATTTCGTTGCATGTGAAAGAAAAATGTTTGCAAGACGCCCAGTTTAGATGGCACCAGAGTGAGCCTAGCCCATGATTCATGTTTAGCTTCATTTTCGCCATTGGGACGGCATGAACAATTCGCCATACAGCAGCGTTTCGCCGTTCGGACAGCACCCCCTTTCCACATGCTGTTATAGAATATTCACTTGTAAGTTTATATGACTACTAACTAACTTGATCAAACCAACAACAATAATAACTCCTATAATTAGGAGGAAAGGAGAGGAAACAATTCCGATCTAAATAGCCTGCCATTTTCCACTCGTGACCAACAAGTCAAGAACGAGGACGAGGCATTTCGCCTAAAAATTCGTTTGAGACGAAAATTTAGTGTTTCCAAATGTGTTAACAAACGCTACATTGAGTATGTCAATGGGCTCAGTTTCAGCCACAAATTCGTCGGCTAAAACAGCTAAAACCGATGAATCGATTCCACCAGAAAACAATATAAAGTACCTGTTTTTGGGTGCGATCACGTGGAAACTTCACTTTAAACGGCCGAACAGCTTTTACAAACGTATCGCTAATTTTCCAATTCATTTTTAATCGATATCCGAAGCACATCGATAAAGTCGTGCATCGCATTTTCCAATAAAACATTATTTGATTTCATTTCAGATCATCCTTCGGTAATTTCTTGTTCAATTCGTTTGCAATTGGATTCTTAATCGAAAGACGAATCTCGAGTTCCATGTCAAAATTATTAAAATCGATTTCACTTCAAACTTGATTCGACCATGGAAAATAAGTTAAACAGGTCAAACGGCCAAATCCTTCAAATTAAGCTGATTGCATCTTTAGCTTCATTAAATTGTGCCAATATACTTCGACCACAATTTCTCCTCTTTGGCCTAGAAAACAATAAAATTATTCATTAATTGCATCATAATGCAAAACACAAAACAAATTACTTGGCAGTAAATCAAGGCCCATGGACCGCAAATTTTCGACAAAATCTTAACGATTTCATCGTCTCTAAAAATTCTGTGTCGTTTTGATTTCGGGAAACCTTTGAAACAAAAATCAATTCAAATTCAAAAATTATAGGAATTATGCTAAAAGTTTACATTATATCCTCCAAATATTTCTCCAAATATTTCTCCAGTCCGTAAGAGTTTAGATTGCGGTTCGTCGCTCGTTTTTAGCTGCTAATTAATTCGACCTCTTCATAGGTGGAGTGGAGTACGCTCGACGTTTAAGTCGTTGCATCAAATTTCCTTCTTATAAATAATTGAAGGCATGTATAATTTGTATTTTTCCGCACATTTTCAAAGACCCGATCGCGGTACCTAAAATTGTGCTGTTGATTGACCGGTCAGAATTTGGTCACCCTCTCGAACTCAATGTGTAAAATCGGTAAAATCTTCATTTTGCTCGATTTTGCTGGAAATCTATGAAATTAATGCTCCGTATTGCACCTAATCACATCAACTCGTGTGAAATCAAAATAAAGTTGTTTAGTATTTGTTAGTTACTAAATTATGATATTCGCACAAGGAGAATATCAAACACCTAATGCACTCTGGGGATTGTTTTTTCAATCAAAAAAATTTTGAAATGTTGTTGTAAAATCATCGTGAGCACCTCGAAGCAGGGGTCGTACTTTTTTGAAGAGTTGGTATCACCCAGTCCAGTAACTGTAACTCATGGTGTCAGTGTCACCCGCCACCCCTTTTAAAAACTAAAAACACTGAAAAAAAAAAGCAAAATTTCGACAATCTTCAATACATTGAAATTTTCGTGCACAATTTGAGGTTTTATATTGTTTTTGTACTTTTTCATTTTTTGTATTTTATATTTTGAATTTTTGTTTTTATATTTTTTTTTGCATTTTTTTTTGCATTTTCGGGTCACCCTCGGTGATGGTGTCACCTGGTGCTGCCCACTACACCCGCCTTCCCCCACTGCCTCAGAGGGGCCGATTCGGCCGACCCCTACCCTTGGTAAGCAAATCCTATTCATCCCCCTCCCCCACGTCCGATTTACCCTCTGATTCGACATTTGCAAATCTAGCAAATTTAGAAAATCAGCCGTAATCCGTGCAAATCAATCAAATCAGCCACAAATCTGATTGCAAATCTCGTTTATAGCAAATCTGGCGAGGGGTAGCCAATGCTGAAAATCTTGTACAGATCAAGATTTTAGATTTCGGAATCCATGAAATTCCAAAAATTCCTAGAAATCCTGGATATCCATGAAATTTATGAAATCGAACTAATTGCCTGGAAAATTGTAGTAAAAATCAAACAAAATCTTTAAAGAACTCCACCTGAAATCCTGAAATCTTCAAATTCATAGCAAATCTTGAAATCTGAAGGAAAATCTTCTTAATTCTTAAGAAATCCTCGAAATCTTTGAAATCAGAAATCAGAAATCCTTGAATCTTTAGTAAATCCCTTGAATCTTTAGTAAATCCTTTAAATCTTTAAGAAATTCTTGGAATCTTTAGTAAATGTTTGAAATCCATAAAATGGAGCAATATCTTTGACGAAATCTGCCTGAAATCCTGCAAAATCATGTTGCTATCCTGAAATCTTCAGTAATAGCAAATCCAGCAAATTTATAACAGCAAATCAGCTGCAAATGAAAGCAATATGTGGATCAAATCTTGCTGCAAATCTCGTTGCAATTCCTTACAAACCAGCAGCTTGTACGATTCTATTCTATTTGATGATTTGTAAATCCGTACCTTAAAATCTTTATGTCCAAGATTGGGCATCCATACATTTTTACAGGATGGGATTCGGATTGGATTAGATTCGGGAGGGTTAGTCATTGATTTCATTATATTTTATTATATCTTTTTTACAAAAAAGGATTCCGAAAGATTTGAATTTAGTGAGATTCGGTTGAATGTCGTAGTCCTCTATCTGGACACAATAACAATACGGCTGAATGGAACAAAAGTAAATTACAAAGTCGCGTCTTTGTCCGTTTGTGACGAACGCCTCGTCGGTTTATAGTTACGCCCCTGATAAATGACAAATAAACGATTTCACGTATTCAAATGTTATTTCCGTCAAACACATTAATGTGTGTCAAAATTACTTTTGAAAACGATTCTTCCGTTGCCCAATCTTGGATTTTCGCATCTTTGACTCGATCAAATATACAAAATCCAGCATCTTTCTCCAACTCGCGTCTCGACACGAGAAACTTCCTCAAGTCGAGCGAATCGTAAACTTTGTTTTCAAATCTGTAGCATTCCAGATGAAACGTTTCGTCCGCATTTTCATAAAGAATCACTTTAAAAAAATGAGTCGGAATTGCAATTAATCGTTTCTCGAGAACTTCGTAGTGCACCGTCCGTTTACCACACTTTTCTCTACGCACAAAATCAAACACCAAAAAATAAAAAATAAAACAATTTAAAAATAAAATAATAATTTACCCGGGCAAATACAAAGCCCCGGACAAGATGAAGATGCTTTTGTACTTGGCTGACAAATGTACGACATAAGCCCGAAATTCGTCCCACACAGTGCGAACACAGTGATCATTATTCTCAATCCGCTATTAAAACACTCGAAAATTAAAACGTTCAAATCGAAATACGTTTTCCTCACCTGTGCCACCACATTAGTGTAGACGCAAGGATCACCAATACTTTCAGGATGAATATCAAATTCAGCCAAATTCTGCAGCTTAATCATATCAAAAGCGTGTTGGTAATTCCTCAATCCCGCTCGAAAATCAGGAGGAACCAAACGTTCCTCTCTGTTATAACGGCGTGGAGATGGCTGCACGGATAATCCCTCGCGCCTTATTTCCTCCAACGTCCAGCAGGGTGCTCGCGTGCTATTATCGTAGCACACGACGAAATCATCGTACTGCAGCAAAAATCGTTTTGCAATCTTCGGATGTGGAAAAATGACGCCTCCGCATTCGTAGCTCGTCTTAGGAGCGAAATATTCTTTATGTTGTGCGGGCAAGTCGTGTTCGCGGACTGCAGTAACGACGGCGGTTGCTTTGGAAGTGTACTGCTGATGTCCTTTTAGATGTTCCTGCAAGCAAGGAGGCTGCCAAAGGAATTGTGCTTCTGTTGCAGTGGCCGATTTTGGTGGATCAGGTTGTGTACTTTTGGGAGGTTGTTGTGGGCATTCGTCGTGGTCGTCTTCATCCTCGTCACAAGCCGGTTTAGATTGTGCTTTCAGTCGCAACAAATCTCTGTGTTCCCATTTGTTTGCAAGTTTTGCAACGAGAAATCCACCGAAACCAACGGCTATTGTTGGCAAATATCTCATCTTATCCGCGCTGTTGCGAACGAAACATTAAATTTAAGCTTAAAATTTGGTCGACGCTGATAAATAGGGTTGAATGTCTGTCAATTTCTTATTGGCGGCGCTTGAATGTATCGACACAGGGCGGCGTGTAAAGAATCGATTGTTACGGGGTGGCAACCGTAAATGTTGCTAAGTTAGCCACCAGGTTGTACTGCGATGCTGGAACGCGCCAAATTCAAATTTTAAGAAATACGAGATTACAATACGGTAGGTTCTACTTTAGGCAAAATTTGGTTTGAGTCAAAGCAGAACTTCCTGGCTCAAACGATGTCACATTTTTTTTTCTCAGGGGTTGTAAGAAGGATGAGAATGAGAATGAGAAAAAAAGCTACAGCTAGGAATAATGGCTGTGTCCATACAGCTGTATGAACATTCCCATAGATGAGAGGCAATTTTTTTTTATTTGGGATAGTTTATCATAATTATTCAGATAAAAACGAGTGTCCACAAAGTATTGTGACTCGGTGTAAGTGATCATTTAGACATGTGGTCGCCAACACCGGTTTTACTACTGTTTGTAATCTTTTCCTTCTTGTGCACTTGAAAAATGTGAAAACATTGTAATTGGATTGCAATTGGAATAGAGATAGAGCATGCAGGGAAGCAAACACTTATTGTGCTATGACGGCTTTCTCTACCATTAACTGGCCCGCTTTGGTCAGTAGTCATTTCCATCATCACTATAAGGCGGATGTGGGGATAATGCAATCTTCGAGCTGGCCACTTCCGGGGCAGCATTTATCACCAACCTCAGTGATAAATGGTGCATTTCGACATACCAAGTACAACTTTTTTTAAATAAATAAATAAATATATATATATATATATATATAAGTTATATACCGTATAAATTAAAAAAAGAGAAAAATATCAGAAAATAATTTTTGCGATTATTAAATACCGGTATTGAATTTTCTTTCTAAATTTGTATCACGTGTTTGTGAAATAAATTCCGTTTTTTCGCTCTTCTTTTTCTCTTCAAAATTCACTTCATCATTGTGCAGTGGCTCCTCAAACTTCTCGGCTCAATTTATTCGGGTGCGAAGGAAGAGGAAATTTATGAGATCTAATAATTTTATTTTTACGGTATCCTTCCCTGATTATGATTTCTCATTTTTCCGCGTGACTCCACTGTCGTCTCCCCAAGGAAACGATAATAGACGTTCAATTTAGAGGATCTCCCCAATGGGAACAAAACGTCGTCATTTCTCTTAATGGTATCTGCAGGGACTGGAGGGGGCAAAAAGGGAAGAACTAACGAAAAATGTAACTTCGATCAATTTCTTTTATTTTTTTCAATGAATTTTAAACTTAATCTCAAATGTAAGCAATACATTTCTCTGTACAAAAAAATGTACATACAGTGTTATGGAATTATTGGGTGAGTATTTGTACACATTAGATTAGTGCATCATCTTTTTTTGCCCTGTTAATCTCAATTCTCAAGCATCGTTTCCTCTTTCATGAGTGTATACAGCTCTTAGCAATTCCAAGTTCAACTTCAAACTCGTAGATATGCTACCACAAGAGTGAACGAGTTTATTTTTTAGATCATCAATGAAAGCACTAGGCGCATTCATAAAGTCATTTCAACTGCTTTAAATTGGTTAAATCAGACATTTCGACTGATTTAAAAAAAAGTATGCGCCTACTGCTTATTTTATAATTGATTTTAATTATTTGGCATAATGAATCAACAAATCTACTTTTAGCAAATAAAGTCGATTATAGTACAAGAAAAAAAACGTTTACCGATGTTTGATTATGGTTTGCATTTGTTGTTACTGTAAATACAATTTTGCAATACTACTTACAGTACACGTATAATAAAATTATTATCGATTTGGTGCGTGTATAAAAAAAATTAATGTTTACTGCATGTGTAATTACTAAATTTACGTTTTTTTCCTTCAAAACAAACATAATCACTTTGTGACGTCAATAGTAAATACCGTACATTGACGTTGTTGGCAATACCAGACACTCGAATGAAAAGTATTAAAGTTAGCCCAACAAACCAAAGCAATTAATATGAAATATTGTAACGAGCGAAGAAGAAAAAGAAAAAAGGAATTTAAAAAGTGCAGCCAATGAATAGAGATTAACAAATCTGATAATTAAATCGTGTTTAATAAATAAATCATTTGGAAAGGTGGCAGATGTCGTAGCTGTAGCAGATTGATGAAAGAGGGCGCCGTTTAGTGTGTGTACGCTTGTACGATGTGGGTGGTTCGCAGGCTAATTGCGCTAGGCTGTGTAAATTTGCTTAACACTCGAGTTGGCGTCTGTCGTGGGTGACTCGGGTTGAGTCAAAATGGTAAACTGCGCTGCGAACCTGTTGGCTTGTTGGGTCGCCTTATCGCGCTAATATCTGCCCGATTGCTTCGCTGCAAAACTGCGCAAACAAAGGTGCCGACGCAGCATTTAATAGGGTCTGTTTTGGTGCAATAACAAGATGTAATTGAACGAGCGGTCAGCTCACTGCTTAATATTAAAAAGTAAAAATGAAATAAAAATAAACTAAAAATAAAATAAAAATAAAATGCTTTTCTCACAGTAAAGAAAAACATCATTTCAGCTTCCCACTTTTTTCAGTTGAGCAAAAAGTTGTACAAGTATAATGGAAATGTTTGTTTCGGATTTCTTGATCAAACACAGATAAATTTAAGTTGAAAAACGGTTGTAGAATTTTTGCTTGTGGTTAGTTGTAGGCGAGAGCGCAATTACCGCGCAACATCCACACCGAGCCACCTTCCTTCCTTCCCGTCACAAATGGCTCGGGAAATATTGACTGTTGGTCAAGTGACAAAATGAATCCAGACCTAATTGAAAAGAAAGGAGGGTGGCAACAGCACCCATATGACTCCCATAACTCGTTGATTGCACGACGACTGCTGGGGGGTGTTCATAAACAGCTGCGCATTTTGCACTCTTAGCCGAGTCATAAATATCACGGAGAGAGAGAGAGAGAGAGAGAGAGAGAGACGGATGCAATGAGCCATCTCAAACCATCTCTCTCTCTCTCCACGCTCCGGCATCAACTCTCTTTTCGCCTACGAGTATTTCCACCAGAATTCCCGCTGTCAACTAAAACCCCAAAGTTGCTCGAATACTCCGAGTAATTTATATATCATATCATGTGTCTGGCTCGTCTGACATGTGAATAGGTTTTCCCCTCGCGAAGAAGGGTCCTTTAAAATATTCAATTCGAGTCTTTGAAATGCAAAAGGCCAATGCAAATTGCACGAAGGGCGCAGTGGGTGTACATACGAGGTCGCGAGGCCAGTTCTAGCAAGAGCGTGTAGCTGTAGGTGAGGCAACTGCGTACGATTCAATTACCTGGCGTGGAATAAAGGTCTAATGGTGCACAGAAGCCACCCCGCAGCCCCAGTAATGGCTGCTCACCTCGAGCAGCACGTGACAAATCAAGGCATTAGTGGTGCTCCTGCAGGGCTTGCGCCTGATTCCGCCCGTCAATTCGCCACCAATAAACGAGCTGTTGCTATTATGAAAGCTTTACGAGCTGCAAACGTATTCACATCAATCGTTTTCGCGTATTTTCACCAATTAACTTGCATTTCAAATCACTTTCATGTGCGAAAGTAAAAAGTTTTCGTCTTTTAGACATGTTTGTTTTCTTTTCTTTCTAACTTTCATGTTATTTGCTCGTTCGGATGTCATCATCTATAGTTTGGAAATGCAATGTCAGTTCGCTATACACTCTGATTTGGAATCCGCGCATATAGATGAAAAGGAAGAAGAGGAAGAAAAAGAAAAAGAAAAAAAAAATCTGCCATCACACTGACAATTTGTGGCCAAAAAGGCGGAGTCGAGTATTAAAAAACATCCCGGTTTCCTTTTTATCATACTGATGACCTCTGTTGATGTTGCTTTAAATCTTCAACCGAGCAATTGCATTCTAACCCAGCCAAGGAAGGGGGAAAAATATTGCTTTTCTTAAGGTTGACCAAGTCAAATGGAAGCTGTTTACATGGAAAATTTATACAATTCACTAGGCAATGCCCAATTTCACGTCGAAAAAAAATCTAGAAAAAGAACTCAAACAGCTTCTTGTTATTTATTTATTTATTTTTTCATTTTTTACAATTTCATTTTGGATATATATTTTGCAACTTACATTGGCATCGAACGGGACTTTTCTGCCCTATGGATTCCCGCAACTCACCCGAGTTTGACGAACGGAAGCGGACGTGGGGTGCGGACAATGGCTGCACTTCCGACTTCTGTAGTTCGCAACACACAATCACAAGGATTAAAGAAGAATTGATTGAACGACACGAGTCAAAGTGTACAAGTTGCATAACCCAACGCTGTAACCACACTTACATTCTCTCGTTACTACTACTGAAATGCAAATTTCGTCACAAGAAAACGAAATTCAAAGACAAAAACATGCCGAACTATGCTTTTTGTCTCAGTTTAGGATTTTACATGTGAACAGCAATTAAAATTCATTTATTTTCACCAACAAATAATTATCTAACTTGTGTGGCAGCCATTTTGAATTAGGTTGTAAAAACAAAACCAAAAAAAATTGAATGCATTTGTTTGGTTTTTTGATGTACATTTCAAAATTGTTCTTTTGTGTAACGATGTAAATTACAATTGACTAGCTTATTGATGATTATTCATCTTCACACATAATCCAATAAAGTTGGTGTTGAGTATGAGGTATAGTGGAGTCGAGTCTATGTTCTTTTTCAATGAAAACAAGCCGTAAATTGTTGCAATCAGCGTGTGGATTAGTCACTTGGCTGGGCGCGGGGAGGGACATCCTGCTGCGCGCTGGGTCTCGAATCGAACCTTTGTTGGGAATTGGTGGTTTTCATCGATCGATAACCCTCGCCCTCCGCTCCGTCCTTCACTTGACTCGAACAATTCCCTCGGCTGCGCTGCAGTGCAGCACGGCACCGCACGGCACCGCACGGCACCGCACCGCACGGCACCGCACCATAGCGCACCGCAGCGCAGCATATTGAATGCAAGCTGATTAAGTCTCATTACTATTATTTCATCAAGAGGGAAACCTCATCTTTTATGGTTTCGTCAAAGCAGTCGCTCCTCTTGCTCGTGCTAATACACGCTCATTAATAACACTTTGGAATCAGCACTTTAGCACTTGACAGGCCTCTTGTTTCTGTTGATGATCCTCTGTACAAAGCAGGTCGTTCGGGGGGCCTGTGGACCTTGTTTCCGGTAAACAGGCGTCTTATTAAAAGCGACCAGCGTCGGTCCTCTTTCTCCACCGAGTCGAGGTCGGCGGACGTGCAACAATAATATCTTGTTTAGAAGTTTTACGGCACATAAAATGGGTTGGGTGTGTGCAGGACAAAGCGTGGTTGCTCGCAG
This sequence comes from Strigamia transsilvanica, assembly GCA_034701245.1. NCBI lineage: Eukaryota > Metazoa > Arthropoda > Chilopoda > Geophilomorpha > Linotaeniidae > Strigamia > Strigamia transsilvanica. The sequence continues at coordinate 22,820 of JAQIXU010000419.1, read as the reverse complement.
CCCCAGCGGCGGTTCACAGAAATCAACACCAAATGAAATTGGACTCGTAACACTTCTGGCCTGTGTCAGCAATCAATTAACCCCGTCTGTGTGCACACTTTGTGCACCGAACTTTAATATTTTCCTAATAAAGCGTCGCCTAATAAAAACGAAGGGCAAAAAAAAAGGCGTGAGGGGAAGACGCACTCGTCGCTTCGTTTTTCTCATCTCGTGAATCTGATGAGACGAGAAAATAGTCACAAATGCGTGCTTCGCATATGTTGCTCGCTTTTATTAAAAACCTAAGCGAGAAAGTAAAAAGCCATTAACAGCAGGAGATAACAGGATGAGGCACTATACAATTTTTTTCTCCTCTGTACCTGCAATCTTGCACCTAGATGAGCTGCTCCATCACTCTGCATGGCGTCCATTTATTGTGCGAGTACAATTGTGGCCACTAAAGCTCCCGATTGGACACAATCTGTTTTGGACAGCCGCTCAATTTGGCTCGAGAGCTCCTGCTAACGGGCACGCTTACTCGTTGCTTCAATTGCACAGAATTGCGCCCTTTTTCTTTTCTTCGCACTTCTTTCTCTTTTATTTACGTTCCAAGAAAAATTCAATTACATCTCATTTCCAATACCGCACTTTCAAATTTAAATTTACAGTGCAAAAACAAATTCTCTCTTTTGATTTGTGGTTTGTTGGAAAAATAATACTGACAGACTGCTCTTTCTCTCGCTTTATTTCTTCCTCTTTCCTTTCCTTTCCTTTTCTTTTTCTTTTTTCTTGCGCTATTTTTTCATGTTGCAAGTGTTTACTATATCACCAAATTCTAAATACATTCGAGTTGGAAAGACTTGATTGAAGCAGTAATTGAAAGAAACTGGCAGAAGAACTTGGATGTTTTTTAAAAGAATTATTGAACTGAAGAGGAAATGAAGAAGCTGTTGATGTTGTTGGCACACAATCCTGTAATAGTGAGTGCTCTTAAAAGTAGACGAAGGCCTCTGGAGAAGTGATGGGTTGATCATCCACTACACACACAACTCGACTGGCAACTAAATCGGTTGCCTGCACAACTGCACAGATTGAGTTACCATTTTCCTGCTGTCATACTGTGATGCTCAAAGAGAGAGAGAGAGAGGCTTAGAAAAAGAACTATCTATCACAGTCCAAGATCAGTGATGTAATGGAAAAAATAATAATAAAAACAATCTTTCTTACCACAAAACATAAAACGTGATGAAGAAGTAATGTTTTTTGTTTTTTTTGTCCTTTCATTTTAAAGTAAATATTGAAACAATTTTATTTTTTTTATTGTAATTTTTTTTTTTTGCGAGTTGGTTATTGATTTTATTCTTGGCTTTCTGTCACTCAATTTTTTTCCGCTTTATTCTTTTTGCTATATGTTGGCAATTTGGAACTTCTAGTCACGTCCACTGCTAGGGTGGTTGTGGGGTCCATTTCCAAGTCCGGAGGACTATGTCTATATTCTGTACGCACTAGGATTTAAAAGTGGACCGCAACCCATAACTATATCGACCGCAGCACTGACATGTGCAGATGCTATCCACATTACAACTTTTTGCTACACTTCACTTCTGTATTTTAAAGAATTTATCTCAACTTTTTTTTGCGATTTTTCTATTTTTTATATTTCAAACTCCGTACAATTTTAAACTAAATTCAAAAGTTTAAATTCCACACTTTCTGAATTTCTCGAGCGGTTTTAAAACGGTCTTGTTTTGAAGACTAATCTCGAGTTTGAGGTTTCTTTAAATTACTATGAATTCTTTTGATTTATTAATTTGGTATGGGTCACTTCACTATTCAATTTCAGTCAATTTTTATTATTTATTCTTTAGTACATTTTGTTGTCATTTTATTATAATAAAATGTGTTAAATTTGCTAGGGATATTTAATGCGGCTCTGACAACAGCCTCAGGAATTCCATTCCTTAGTCTGCTTGACATGAGAAGTTTGTGGGAGGTCCAAAGAACTTTTTCTCGGAGAATCAATGCAGCATTTACAATGTAATCTAAAATGTAATGTAAGCACAACACGACCACACTCTTACATTCAGCCAGCAGAAAGCCAATCATTCTAATGCAATCTAGGTGACTAATTTCTAAAATATTTTGAAAGAAAAATAAAAGAAGTTCGAAAGAGAAACTTTAGACTTTAAAACATTATTATCCACTAAGATAAAGAACACCTTTTTTTAGTGCCGTCAAAGCTGGCGCCCGACCAAGATACGAGGTGATATGGGCCAACGATCAGCTCATTCGTCGATCTGCATGCGAAGCAAGTTGTCTCTCATTGCGTTTGCATTTGCATGGCAACCCATGGGATTGTTCCATGCACTGCAGGCGGTCAGCCCTGGCTAGCAATCAGGTGTTAGCTGCTACTGCACAATTGCAACCCTTGCTTCCGAGACTCATAGTAGTAACTCACAGCTTTTACACCTTTATGCATGGAGATTTCATTTTATTTGCTCTCTTTTATTTGCTTAACCTTTTCATATTAAAGCGGGACGAGTACACACTACGTCTCTATTTCACGGTAGAATTAATGAAAAAAAACTATTAATTAAATTGTTATTTTTTTATTTGCTGCAGTGCATTCAATTTCTTAGCTAATCTTTTGATAAAAATTAAACAATCCCACCCCACACCCCCCCAACCGTTCTAACAACACGAACAAAGCAAACAAAAACTTTGTGGTTCGACCAGACTGAGCTATATGACGATAACACACTTGTATAGCAAATTATGATATTAAAAAAGAAAGGCGAAGTAAACAAAAAAAAATCGGGTGGAGTTGTACTGCAATACACCTACTCCCACACAGTGACTCGGTACCCACCTTAATTTCACTAGTGCACGCATATATCGAGTTCAAGATAAACAAGATATGGCTCCTGCATCTCAGATTGATAAAGAAGACATTATCTCGGTGTGGTTATCGGTGGCTACGGGCACCGCTCCCGGCCAGTAACTCGATTCCCAACGACGGAAAGAGTGTGCACGGCCTCGCCATGTGTTCCATCCAAAGCGACCGCTTAACCGATTGCTGCTACGGATCGACGGGGACCGTGCTCGACTTTTCCGCTTGTTGGAATAGCTCTTTTGCTGACGACTTGCAGGATGAGGCTTGCAGCTACAGGTGAGTCAAACTCAAACAGACAATTAGTAACATCTATTCTACTATCGCTTGCTTGTGCTTCAGTTGTAGTTGATAAGTGACGATTAAAAGGAGATGAGACTTTTGATTATTTTAATCGCGTCCTCCACAAATATTTTACTTTTTAACAAGAAGAACAACAAAAAGAAAAAAAAAATCCAAAGAAAAAGAGTTATTAGTTGCACGGCTAATGTATGCGGTAACCTGCGATGCAAATGTACAATGAAATTTAATCACAACACCTGGTGTTTACTTGCGAGTAAACAGCATCATCTGTTTTCCCCAAGTCCCTGTCGCAGTGGCACATCACGGTGCTTGGGGGCCCTGTAAATGGACAACAAATTCGCTAAATGTTTATTTTATTTTATTTCAACTTAAATGGGGCCTCTAGAAATCTGGGGCCCTATTCTAATGCGCCGCTGCCCTGTCGTAAACAAGTAGTTGACAAAAGAAACCAAATTTAATTAGCGGTATCTAAATAGCTAGGATTCTCACTGTTCACAGAAAAATATACACATTGTCGTGACATTCCATACGTTTTTCTTTTTATTTCTCTCCCTGTCACTCTTTAGATTAAAGTTCACGGTGGAGTGAGACTAACTCAGTTAGCAAATCAACATTCTTGTTAAATCTAAAGAAGATGCTTGTTCATCATTGCTCTCCAGCAGGTTTGCAAGCAATAGGATTAGACCTTGAAAAAAAAAGGAGGGGGGAGGGGGGAGGCACCTTACTCTCTGAAAAAGAAACCAAAACCAACACTTGACGGGCACAACAAACTCAATCACACTTGTTTGGTTCAAATGTCACGATTAGTATTTAGGGAGGTACAAAAACACGTCTGTGTGCCGGATGAGCAAACAGAAGCGCAGCTAACAATATATTCAAATAAAGCAGCAGCTGCTCGTAATCACTCGATCCGTGATATATAGCGGGGCGCAGGTGAGAAAGCCGAGCGCAGCATATGATTCGATAGCGGTTTGCTTTGCCCACCGCTTTGCCAACCGCTTTGTTGGGGGGGGCAGAGACGAGAGCCGTCTCTGCGCCGTCTCTGCGCCGTCTCTGCGCCGTCTCTGCGCCGTCTCTGCGCGCCAGGGGACAGTTGCTTTGACAGCAGTGTCTCGCACTCGAGCACGTCGCTCGGCTCGAAATTATCCCCGACCTTGTAAAATGGACAGAGCAAAGAAAAGGAAAACATCTTGTAAATAATTACTCGGTGGGGTGACTGTTACAGGAGTTGGATCCGTTGGGCCCTTGGAGACGGACGATCAGGTGTTCGCTTTGTTGTGAACTCGAATGTTAGTCGTAAAAGGAATTCCTGTGACATTCAAGTAAATGAGGAGATATTTGAGTTGATTTACCCGTATATGCTAGGTTTATCGATTTATGTGCACCTCTGGTTGAATAAAGAGTGGTTTTTACAGTTAATTTTTTTTTCCACTACGCAATAAATGGCGAGTTTTTTCTTTTTACGACAGAACTATATGGACGACTCATAAAATAAGGATAGGTCTGGGTTATTTGTATGCTAAACTCAATTTGGGCGGGTTTGAGACGTGAACCGTATCGTAAACCGTAAACCTGCTCTACAACTGTTTTAAAGATTGTTCATTGCCTTCGTTCGGTGCAAATTTGACAAGAGTTTTAAACTTAATGGGATGTCTCTAATTTTCATTTAATTATTTGGCTATTTAGGCTTTTAATAGGACTAAGTAACAATTATATTTGTTGCGTCTATTAATAATAATCTCGCTCGCGTATCTCATTCTAATAAACCACACTGCAATCAGTGCGTGCGCCAACATTTAGCAGAGCCCTCTGTAGTCCGTACGCAATTACGCAAGAGTGAGAAAATATAATTTAACTTTCCAACAGCGCAAATTCAATACACATATATTTTTTATTAACTCAGTAATGAGGATTTCTTCCTCGTTTACCCACTATAATTTTCTTATCAACTAATAAAATTCTTACGTACGCTAAATCAGTTACTTGCTCACTGACCTAATCTATTGCCCCGTGAATAACGCAGATAAAGTAGTTTGATAAGCAAGCAAAAGTGATAGATTACTCTTACAAGACTCATATTAAAAAGATTACCGTAAATAATAAAATGGCAAGAAGAAACCACACATATAATAAGTCGAACATTTAATGTGTGTATTGCTTTTTAATCCACCTGTCACGTCTGCTTACACAAGTAGATGTTAATGTCATAAACATTCATGTTATTGTTGAATCGTGACAAAAAATGCTAATAACGTGAGTAGAAAAGTGAGGCATGATTTGTTTGATAAATAAACGTTGCACTTGTTACGTCACGCACGCAGCAGCGCGCAGCACACGTATAGGGCAGAGCAGTGCAGAGCAGAGCAGCTCGACAGACAGTACTTGTATAGTGTACCGGTACAAGGAGTTGTAAAGTAGGCGCGAGCGCGACATTAGATTGAGAACAAAGCGTCATCTCGTAGCAAGAGGAGAAATTAAAAGCAGCTGGCATCGGGTCAATTGTCTGTGTCAATAGTGGATGTCAAGTTGGAGTCGAGGCCACAATGCACGCATTATGAGCACGCTCTTTTGCCGCTGTTACTCGCACTTGTCGAGGGGCGGGAGTAATGGCGAAGCAACCAATAGCTCGCCCTTACACATTCGCAGCGCCCAATGAAGAGGCCGATCGATTTAGCGTGCGAGTCTCCACCCAACATGTTTTCCAAGGAACGAAAACAGGGTTGACATAACAAGCCACTCGCTGTCCCACATCGAGATTGCCTCTGCTCTGCCCGTAGCCCCGTCGCCCCGTCGCCCCGTATTACGGTGGATTGCACGTGCTTTGTTTTTCTCGTTTGCCATTCATCGACTCTCGCTCTCTTTTCGCGCGGGTTCCATCAACACGGCTACGCCCAACGTGTCCCCGCTGGCATGGTCCCCACGCGGACTCGTATTGCTGGTGCCCCGCCGGCCGCCAGCTTCTCTCTTACCCGTGCTCACGAATGCGCTCTTTCCCGTTCCTCCATGCAGATTAATGGACGGCATGAAAATGTCTCTCGCGGGTCCGAAGACGAGCAGTTTTTCGGTCAAAGACATTCTGGACTTACCCGACGCCAAAGCCCACTGTGCCAGCGCTCGGTCGATCGACCACGTCTCCACTTCGCCTTCGGGACTACTCATGATCGATGGAGACGGCGCGACTGCCATGCCGGCCTTCCATCCAAGTTTCTACGCCGAAAACTCATACGCACGTTGGCTGCCTGCAGCTGATTCCCTCACCAATTTTGCAGGTGAGTCTTTACATCTTATCATTTCATTCCATTTCAGTTCAATAAACAATTTATTTTCATCTTTCAACAGCTACCGTGCCCGTATCAGTGGACACTGTCCCCCTGTCTCATCAACAACATCCGGCACAACAACAAATCCAACAGTCTAGTCAGCTGAGTCCAGACACCACATCGTTCGTTACCACCCCCGTGTCCGAACCAAGCTTGTCTCCTCCGCTGCAGTCTTCGCCCCTATCGGCCGACACCTCTCTCGACCCCGGTTTGGACAGCCCCGGCCATTCGGACTCGGAAGAGCAGCTGCATTCGTCGCACCAGGAATCGTCGTCGAAAGACGGCGACTCGTCCAACCGACTGGAAAACCACGGATCGACATCTTCGGATCCGCCGAAAAAGAGGAAACGGCGTGTACTCTTCTCGAAGGCACAAACTTACGAACTGGAACGCCGTTTTCGCCAACAGCGCTACCTCTCGGCCCCGGAACGCGAGCACTTGGCGAGCATCATCCGTCTTACACCGACCCAAGTGAAAATTTGGTTCCAAAATCATCGGTATAAAACTAAACGTGCGCGCCAAGAGAAGGGACTGGAATTAAACCCGCTGCCGTCGCCGCGTCGTGTGGCGGTGCCCGTTCTCGTGCGGGACGGCAAACCGTGTCAGCCCGGCGTGAACGGTGGACTCATCAAGTCGGCGCACGAGGCGACTGGCACAACAGGTTCGACGAGCTGCATCAACTCGCTCAACAACTTGGCTTCTTTGAACGTTAGTTTGCCCGAACTCGCGGCGTCCGGTCTCACGTCGTTACAGAACTTGAACGCTTGCCTGCCCACGTCGTGCACAATGGGTGCGAGCAGCATGGGCGCGATAAACATGAACGTTATGCCCACTTATACGCATCCATTGATGCACCAGGCGAGGTGGTGGTGACTCGACTTTTTATTTCCACATTTTACATCATGGCTTGACACTTCACAGTGCCTTGTTCTTGTCAAGCAACAGTTCCTGCTTTTACTTTACTTTTACATTTTACTATTACATATGACAAGGACTTGAGAAAGAAAGAAAGAAAGAAAGATGACTGTTTTCAAGGTAAAGTAGTTGCATGCGACATCTTCAAACCAATGTATCGAATTTGTCCACTTGATTTCTTTCATTTCATATCATTTTTCTTTTCAAATTTCTATCATACGCATTTTTTAAATTTAATAGTTAATTACACAGTTCGCAAGTTAAACAAACGAGTCTAATGTGATTATAAAAGTTCAATTTTAGTGGGTATTACATACACAGTGACAGTTTTCATATTTTATTGTATCAAAATACCCGCTTTTGTTTCATGTCTGCCATATTTAATGTGACTATAATGCAGAACATTTGTTTATATTCTCTCTCTCGCTCTCTCTCTCTACATATATATATATGATACATATATATGTGAGAAGTAGTTAAATACTTTTCCAAACTGTGTGCAATGTTGAACTAAGTGGGAAACAATTTTTTTTTGCAACTAAATACATGTTTGTTGTAGTTGTTAATACGCAATTTTCTGTGATGCAAATAATTAAAAAAAAAAAAAAAAAAAAAAAAAAAAAACATTCCGAAAACAAATTTAACCGTAATTTCAATGAAAAGTTTATAAATAAATAAATAAATAAATAAATAAATAAATGAATAAGTAAAATAAAATGTATATAGTTGATATTAAACCTTTCAAGTTTTTTTTTTATTTAATTTAATTTTATTATTTCTACGAGTTGAATATGAGGAGGGAGGGAGAAAGCTAATCTCAGCAACTAATCTTCGAAGGCGAAACCGTATCAGATGCTCTTAATCCAACCGCACGCTCACACCAAAAGTCCCTTGATGGCTGTGAATCGCAAAGCTCCATCAATTCCGTGGCGCGATCATCTCTTATCGCACCATTCGATTAGTTGTCGCGGTGAGAGGGAGGCTGCAATCTCTAGACAAAAGGTCAAAGATCGTTCGTCAAAAGAATTACAGTACAGTCTTTGATTGGAGGAAATTGCACCGATGAAATGTGAAGGATTAAGGTCGAGGATATAAAAGGGTTACAAGATATGACTACGGGGAAAATTGGATGTCTTCTTTTGCTAGTTAAATCATGAAATTAATGTTAAAAAGTAAAAATTGTATCAAAAATACAATTTCACTACTAAACATCAAGTTTTTATTTATTTTTATTTTTACGTGTTTATTTGTATTTTTTACTCATTTTTATTTATTTATTTATTTATTTATGGTATTTTTTTGCCAGCAAGAATTATTTTCATTTTTGCAATATTTATTATCAGCCGGTTCATGCGTAAAGTCCACCCACATCATCGTAAATAAATGATTTTGCAACTGACGTATGTAATATGATTTTTTCATTTTATTATTATTATTTTTTTTTACATAAAACAATATTAATAATTCTGGGATGGAACTTAGTTGCGGACGTTGTCAATATCCGGGGCAATATCCAGGGTAGATGGAATTTTTTTGTCCACTGACACCCCATCAGTACCGAAGACTGAGATATTGAGAGCTCAGCCGTTATTCCTATCACGGTTGCTCAATGCTCGTTTGACCAGCCTCAAAGGCCATAAATAACTCTGATGGCTACAAAACCTAAGTGTACACTCTTTATAACAACCAAAGCCAACTTTTGGCCAAAGAATCATTGCTTTTTCTGATAAATAGTCTATGTAGAAAATGAAAAGAGGATTAATTTTTTTTTACATACCGGTAGATTTTTTTAAGATTCGTCTTTTAATGTGAGGGAAAAACTCATTCGTCTGTAACAAAAAGCATTCATTTTCATTATTTTGACGTTGTGGCCTTAATTTGCGGCGAAATAAAAGCCCGCGTTAAATACTAGTCGCCCAATCGAGGGTTTGGTATATCTGTTATCGCCTCTATTCGCCAGAATGGCCATGAGGGAAAATGTGGAATGAAGAGAAGAGAGGGGAGACAGTTCATGCGGTCATCAAGAGACAAGAACTGATGGCCGTCACCCTTAGATACTTAGAAAAAAGGCACAGCGTTTTCCAAACATCAATCATTAATGGCCGAGGTGACAATTAGAGTTTGTAAAAATGTGGATTTAAAAAAAATTATTTTACATGTTACAATTACAATTGGATAATAAAATCATATTTTTACAATTTTAAATTCGGTTGGTTACTTTTTAGACGAGTTTAGTTAGAAAAATGCAAGTTGCTCCTTTTCTATCATAATATTTTCTTGGATTACAATACCTTTTTTCATCTAAGTCATCACTCATCGTTTTGAAGCGGTCGGCTTTAGTCGGTAACACTCATCTCTTCTTATTGGCTGTTTTTTGATGGAATGGGAGGGGGACAACTATCATACGCTTCACGAGGGGGTCCCAATAATACATCGTGGTTTCAGTAACCCTCTGTCGACAAACTCATTAAGTAATTGACTGCACGCTCGGCGCATGACAGAAAAATATGACAACGATGATTTTTATGAACTCGAGTATAAAGCGCATTTGCGCATTGATTTGCTCTTTCGGATAGAAAAAGAACGGTTGAATAAAGGCGGAATTTGCCGACAGTCACATTTTACAAGATTGGAAAAGGGAGACAGAGAAAAAAAAGATGCATAGAGAATTGAAAATTGTTTCTTTATTTATGTGGATTTGATGGATAACCTTGTAAGAATACCTGGGATTTTGTGTATGGGAGTTGAGCGGGGATTACGTGTTTTGTTATCTACGGAAACTCGTGTCAGATTAAGGGTGTCCGAGTTGACAGACTCATGAAAGATTCATTGACGTACAAGGCATGTGCACCAATGTTGTCGGCAATATGCTCCTTGTGCAAATAATGACACTTTTATCACTCAGAAGGGAGGGGCTTTCAACCATAACACACGATCCGAATCCAGAATGACTTTTTACTGGATAAATCACAAAAAATATAAATAAATTATTAAAATGTATACCGTACGTTGATGATTTCATACAAGTTTTTTTTTTTTTTTTTTTCTGTTTAAATTGATTTTTCGATGCAAACTAATTGGTGCAAACATGTGAAAAATTGTGTTTTCACATAATTATAATTTTATATTTGTCGTAAAAATAGATTTAACCGCAATGCACCGAATATTATATCAGAAAAATGAAAGAAGCTGTGCAATAGTAACTGTGAAACATGTGAAAATGTTCCTGAAACTCGAGCGTATTAATCCCTCGGTTGTATTGTGTTGCAAATTGCAACAAAGTGCAGTGCAGCCGGCGCCACCCCGCAGGTCTCGGCTTTTTATTCGTACGCGCGTTGAGTTTTGTGCGCAGTAAATTTGTTCCTAGTATTAATGCTGCAACGAAGCTTAATCCCGCCTGTTACTCGTTTCAGGTGAAATTTTTTTTCCATTTATTTTTTTTTTTTATAATCTTTATTTGGAAATTCGCAGTGATTGCATTGGCAAAGCAAAATGCCTAGTTACTGCGTCGTTTTCACGTGAGCAAATTCAAACCCGGCGCGCCGCGACAAAACGAAATGAAAAGCAGGTGAGGGAAATTTGTCAAACGGGAAACATTTACGTTCAGCTGGGCAATATTAATTAGGCTTTCGAGGTATATCGAGCTCATTCGAAATGTTGTGTAAGCACGCACGTGGTTCAACTAAAGCGTGAAAAAGACTAAATACAATGACTAAACAATTTGTTCGCGCATTCAATGCGTAATTGGACAGGAATCAGGCTTTAAAAAATCTCTTTTTATATTTCTTGTTTGTTGTTTCAATTTAAATTTAGATTAATTCTTCTTCGACATTAGTTTGGAAGCTGTGGTCGACAATTTCCTGTGAGTTTGAAAAGAAAAGGGATATGTTTCGGGCGGGAGGAGAGAGAAAAAAATATCGTTTCCGTGGTATTCTCGAGCCGGCGAAAAGCTCAAGTCAATTTGGATGTCTTCGCCAAGTGCTCTACTTGCCGTTATACCCTCTGCTTAAAATTGAATGTTGTCCGAGTTTCCCTCGAGTTAATCTCGAGTGGACTGCATACTACACACGCGCTCTTGTTTTATTGAGTTTTGTTCGTTCAACCAAAGCTCAGATCAAGAGCGTAAACGATGGCACCGAATGAAACGAGACAAGCGCCTAGATTACACCGACCAAATGATACTCCCGACTCGTCTTCATCAACAAAACAAGGCGGATATTAAAGAAACAAAACTACATTTTGGTAAAGTACAATTTTTTATTCTAATTCTATCTTATGCGCTCACTTTTCATTTGATATGATGTTTTGTTTATGGCATTATTGGCGCTCTCTCCAAATAAAACAAAAAAATAAATTAAACAAAACAGCATATAGAATGTTTTATTAATCTTTTCTATTTTGCTTGGCCTAATAATGACATAAAATGTCTTCAATTGTTCACTTTTTTGAGTTTTAGTTCATACGACTCTCCCTCTTGTTGGTTTTCTGGAAAGATGTCGAAACAGATTATTTATTTTAGATAAATATTAAACTTAAATAAACAAATAAATAAATAAATAAATAAACAATCAGCAATCAATAGAAAACAAACATTCGTTGAATTTTTGTCAACTTTTGAAGAAAAAAAACGATAGCAAACATTTAAAAAAAAAAGCTTTACTGAAAGTACCTAAAATTGATGCGGCTTTAGCGCTTCACTAGCAAATACAGTACGTCATTAAGCAGAAATACAGAAAAAACAGTAGATAGACTTGTTTTTTTTTCTTCTGGGTGAAATATGCAGTTTGATGCAAATTAAAAAGCTTTTTCAGACGAAAAATATGTAATTTCAGAAGAAAGAATACACTTTAAGAAGAAAAATGCATTTCTATAGGCCGAAATAGAGGCATTTATAGGCGGAAAATGAATTTCTCCTTAAATGCAACGCAAATTCAAAATCACACGATAAAAGAAGTAACTTTTGCTAATATTAAAAGGTTGCCAAAACAACTAACAAACAAAAATGAAATGAATGAAATGTTGGCTTTCTTCTCGTACATACTACGACATTAAATTGTGTGATCCTACAAATGAATGAAAATAAAGAGCGAATGACTCTTATTAATGCAAATTTGGCAATTGACAAATCAATAATGTCTATGCAGGAAATCCGCATGTCGAGCTGCCGTTATTCACAAGGCTCATTTATTTCACTTAGGCCCGATAGGGAGCAGTGAACAGCTCCAGACGTGCAAGCTCTTTAATGCGCCACTTAGCATATTATCCGCCACGTAACCCGCGTCTCTGGCAAGCCCATCAGGATCTCGTTAGCACGTGCTGGATTAATATTTAGGCACTATTAAATCCCCACCAAGGATGAGGAACATCGGAGAACTGCAAAAAGATGACGAGACAATTTCTATTATTTTCACATTGAAAAAATAGATTTGTGTTAGTTTTGTGCGCGCACAAAAGGTCGAAATCTTTTTGACTCTCTTTCTTTGTTTTTGTTTGAACGGTGGGTTTTAACAAGCATTAGCCGGCTTCCCAAACTAGAGTCAGATTACAGCCTTCTTGGCACTTTGCCCATTAAAAAAAGAAGTACGTAGAAGTGCACGGAACAATACGACACATAGCGCAAGACCTCACGCATAATTCAATGGCTTGGCTTTTATTTTGAATTTGAATAAAAAGCCTTTATCATTCCTTTTATGGCTTTTCATTTCACGCTGATTCTGATGGCGCACAACGAGAGCAGCAGGCGATAGCAGACAAAGCTCAATTGCTCGTATCTAACCTGCACTCTTTTTACGCATCAAGTCAAAGATTTCGAATACTAACATACATTACAGTCATTTGAGATTTTAACAAAGTAAAAAAACACACCGTCAAACATAGAGACAGACTTACTGTACGAACACAATTAAACCTAATGAATAATGCTAAGTTCTCGTTGCAATGTGTTTTTTGGTGAAAGAGCAAATTCATACACGTGTACGCATGATTAAGATATGCTAAGGTAATTGGATTTCGCCATACTATTCGGTTAGTTAAGAATTTGCGCCGCTTTTTTTAGGAAAAGGAAAAACCAAAAAAGAAAATAAAAATAAAAATGTTAGACTTAATGTTAGTGCCTTATTCAGCTTTGGTGCCAGTGTTTCAAATATTGCGATTTTACGACATTTTTAATGCTCATTTATAGAATTTAATTAAAAAAATTACACTCGTATACGAAAAAGGGGGCGTTTTGCACCAATTAGGTAGTTTAAGCTAGGTTTAAGAACCTTGTGTTGTTGGTCACTTCATATTTAAAGTAATGATACTCAGCACAATAATTATGTTCACTGACTTATCAACGGAGTATTGAACTCTTAACACTGAAGCAGTAATACTAAAACATTGGTACACTACTGTTGAGATGGGTCTAGATAGATACGTATGGTATGGATTATTATCAGTTAGAATATAATTGAATTAATTGAGATTTTAGCAGTGGTTGAAAGTTCAAAATGTAGGTAGGGCAGCTGTTGGAAGCAGGCTTTGTTTGTGTGAATCGGTGTAGCATTTACACAGGGTTGCAGCATGCACCAAGCTTTTGCCATTATGTCGAGATACACGCATGTTTTTCCGCATCGAGGGATTTGTGGCTTGCGCGGCGCCGACGCGGCTCGGTCTCATATAATTAAATTAATTAATGAATTGCCACCCACTCCCACAATCTAATTTCACGGTTAATATAACTTTTCACAATCATCTGCCATTGTGAACTTAAAACGGAGGTCGTTCATTTTGATGAGTTTATTTTTAAAAATACTTCAAAACGATTGAAATAAAAAAAATAAAAAATGCAGACCAATAGAACAATGAAAATTATTCGCAAAACTAATTGTTATTAAGGTGGTATTATTATTAGTATCCTAATGTGGGACCTGGAAGACTGTGCTCTGCAGGAGAGCTTGGATAGGGTCATTTATTGGATTGAGTCGAATCGTATGTCCATAAATGTCTAAAAATCAATTATTGTCACTTATTCGAGAAAATCGGTTAGATTCTGTTATCCCCTACATCATTGGTGGAATTAAAATACAATACCGAGAAAGTCATGTGTTCGAGACTTAGGTGTGTTGACTTTTAAGTTTCATGTTAACAGAATTATAAGTGATTGCTCGAATTATCTGGCTACAGTATAAGTTTTCGACTTACTTTTTATTTCATTTCATTACTCTTTACTGTGCTCATTCGCTCCCGAATTATGTTTGCCTGGTGTGTTTGGCGGGGTTGTGCTTAGTAATTCCTGCTTCGGCTTGAAGATCTTCAGCGAAACTTTCCGTATACATATTCTAAGGTACTGGAGATTTTAAACCTACAGCCAATATTTTTTTTTTAAAGAAGATAGAGTGTATGTTTGTTTTTAGGCTTGTAAATGGTTACCTTTTTGCTCCTGCACTTTTGCATACTCGCAATGTGAGATCTAATCCTGCTGTTTTTGCATTGAATGATGCAGATACTGTATGTTATCGTATTCTACTGGGTGCAGATATTTACCTCTGTTGTTTAAGTGAGAAAAGAGATATTGCAGTTTGAAGCACGCAGTTCATTTTAATTTATTCATTATTATTGTTCTGTAATTTTGTATAATTAATTACTTAGCTTAATTTGCAACCCCTATCGTATTAGGAATAAAATTATTATTATTATTATTATTATTGTTGTTGTTATTATTTTTAGCTACAGATATTAATGCAAATATTTGCATGATAACTTTTAATTCTGAGATATCAACCAATTGATTTTTTTTATTTACTTTTCAGAAGGAATAGAATCAACATAGAGACAAATGTTTTTCATAGAAACTCCGCCCATTAAGTGGCTTCAATTGGTGCATTGAATCGAGCACTGCAGCCCCGCGCAACCTTAAACAAACTTGCTTTGAAATAGAAGAAAAATCGGACGATTTGCGCATGATTCAGCCCACAGTTAACTTAATTCGTGGAAAAATATTTATTGTGTAAGATATCCAATATCTGGAAACTGATTTTCTCTAAGTGATAGTTCCAAACTGAAATATTATCTAGCAGGAGTTACCGTGCGGTGTGATTTACTTTAATATTTTTTTAAAAGTTTTTTTTGTTGAATACATGTACAAAAAAAGAAAAAGAAAAAATAGAGCAGAAAAACATTCATATGACTTGTGCTTGCAACGCATCAATTGCGAAAAAGAAATGTCTTTTTATACGTATTCAGACTGCTTTTTCCCCCTCAGATGCAAAACAGGATGAAAACATGATCCACTACATTTACGCACCGGTAGATACGAAATGAAAGAAAGTGGCAAGCAATAGGAACACAAAAAATAATGCAAGACAAGCTATTCAGATGACACAATATTCCTTAAACTTCCCTTTAAATGAAAAACTTAACATAAAGAATGTATAAGAAAAATCGAATTTTTAAATATGAAAAACAAAATAATTATAACACAGCGTACCAGTATTCAGTTTTTTAGTGCATGATTTCTGAATAAAAAAAGTTGCATTTGTGAAATATTAATGATTTCTTTTTTGATTTGCTGATTTTTTTTTCCATCTTGTGATTGACGCACGATTTATTATTCACTTAATAAGTATCCACGCACAGTGGTCACGAACGCACTAAGACCAGGGTTCAAATACGGAATTAACCGGTATTTATAATTCAAATTAAGTTATAGGGGCAGATGGTTTATGACTGCCTGATATGAGTAAAATTAATCGAAGTTCAATACCTCGTATTCTTTTGTCATTGAAAATTTGTAAAAATAATCGAAATGACACATTTCTTAGTTCATTCAGTAGATATAAAAAAAAAATTAGTATTTTATATGGAAATCGATATTCAATACCGGTATACCAATTAAGTAACATAAACACAGCGTGAAGTATCCGTTTTCATTTTGAATCGACTTGTACATAATACCGTTAATGTGCAGTTAATAAATAAATCTTATTCTCATAGCCTTAGCAGCCATTGATACGAATTTCTGTATCGATATAGTAGCAATGTTAACGTCGGAATTGCACTTTGTGACAACAATTATAATTGTACACATGATCAGAATTTTTTTTCCTCATGTTATATATTCCTCATTTTAGCTATGTCCACACATTCTGGTGATCAATTGCGTAGTACAAACAGTGCATAAACGCAATCAATTCAAATTTACACGAATTGCATGACTTCCACGACACGGCTTATAACCCGTTCAAAAAGCAAACAGTCAACATCCAACAAAAGCTACGAAATTAACAAATACTAGTGTTGACGGAAGAGCAAAAAAAATTCTCAGAAATGATAATGCGCATGACCTAATTACATTTTAATTTGATGGCAAACAATATTTCACCTTGGTGAAGTAAAGATTAAAAGAAAAAGTCAATCATGCTTAGCTTGTCAGGCCCGCAATTTCATCGAGTGGCATTTTCTCTTTGCATGCACTCTAGAGTTTACGCTGTCTGACGGTTGCCATGGGTGCACAAGGGGCAATGAATGGTTCATGGATACGTGACTCCTTAACCTCACAGGGCATTAATTGTCGAGTGCGCCACTCTATACCACTCGTTCTACAGCTACACGAGGGAGGTGTAGCTGTAGCGGGTCTTGTCAACAAGATTTATCTTCCCTGGAATCAAGAATTATCTACAACTTGACCATTGCAACTCATTACCTTAAACCCGCACGATTTCCATCCACTCCGTGCATGCGTTTAACCAATTCAAGTGCACCACTCTCTCTCTCTCTCTCACTGCCTCTTTTAATTTCATACTGTAGTCTGTTAATTTTCAAGTGCCATTAATTTCAGCTGGGATAATAATGTTTTGAGCAGGAGAGGAGAGGATGGCTGCTTAAAAGATTGATAGAGCCCACTTGATGTGTATAACATTATGAAGTGACCAAGTCAAATTGACTTCCACTGTTGCTCGTTTCGAACCAAGTACTGACTTCCTTCTTTTTCCCTTCCCCTCTCTCCATTCTTTCCCCCGTCTCTTCCGTAGTCAAATGTACACGAGTCAATTTGGATTAATAAGATTTCGGATCTAAATAAAACAATAAGGACGAAAACTAGAGAACGCATCAAAAATAGTTTATCTCGCTCGCGCTACTCGAACTGATCGCAAGAAGAGAATGATGTAAATGACACGGCGTTTTGATAAGAGTAGAGAGAGAGAGAGAGGTTCTTTTGTGTTTCCTCCCGTCCACACAGATTCTAAAGTTGCTGGGTGTGTTAATCAAGCCCACTATAGCGAGGGGTATTGGATAGGGAGACCCCTACCGAGTTAGATGAGCTGGCACGGGCTTAGGAAATGCGCTCAGTGCATATGCTATTCTGGCAAACACGACTTGTACGCGTGGCCGAGGTTTACCCTCCTGACTCACGACTACACGTCATATTTCACGTGACAAGTGCAAAGTATTGTTCGTCCACAATTGTAAGTCCTCCGGTTGCTTCGACCAAAGCTAAAGCTCTTGGCTCATTTAATTTGATATCCAATGAAAAGATACAGCAGCGTGCGTACAGCTCGTGCAGCTCGTGCTGCGGGGGGAGCTGCCCCTCACTGCATAGATACCCGCGGGAAACCCAAGCAGAACGATAAAAGGCCAGTCGGATCAAAGAGGGGTGCGATTCGGTGCGATTGCGATTGTCATCTCATTATATGACTTATAGAACGAGATAAAAGATTTTCTCTCTTTTTTCTCTCCTCCTTCTTATATTTTATTGCTTAAATTGCTTAAATTGCTCCCATTGAAAGATTGAACTTACTGCAAATTCATTTCTATTTTTGCCTTACAGTTAGTGCATAGTGCGTTTGCTTTAAATACACTAGGCGCATTCATCAACTGGTTTTACAAATTTAAACAAGTTTAAATGACTATATAGAGTAAATGAAAATCTAATTGTTTTTTTTTTGGGTTAAATTTACATTCACTTTTACTTTTTTTTTTTTTACTGTATACGGTTGGGTAGTGGAACAAAGGTGTGCCGACTGCGCCTAATAACGGTATGCTGCGCTGCACACATGTTCGTACAGAGAAACCAACGCTAACACGTAGTTGAAAAACAGACCAAACTTCTCAGGACTTAAATTTTAAATTTTAAATTGTAAATCCATAAAATACGTGTGATATTTCAATTGAACTGTTTCAAAACATTATATAATTATCGATGTGTGACATCTTTAAAGAAAGTGTTCAGGAAACGGACATTTAGCACTCAGCTCCCCACGCTGTTAACGGAATCACAATTTCCTGCTGTGAGGCATAGGTTTAGGCCGCCTGAGGTGCTTTTCACTCAAAGAGTTATGCTGACCCCCTGCTGCTGCCCAAACCAATATATACAGTATATATATATATATCGATGCAATCTCCTTAGTGGTGCGTGTATCGTACCACTGTGCGGTTACCAAATCCCATAAACGACAAAGCCGTAAAAATTAATTACACTTTTCACCACCGAAATCAAAAATTAGAAACGAAACACCGAAATACCAAACAAAAACAAAAACAAAAACAAAAACAAAAACAAAAACAGAAACAAAAAAAAATTAAAATAAAATCATATTTTGAAGAATATGTTCAATCCAGTGGAACAGTGGAGCACACACACACAGCACAGAGCCCGATAGGCACGGCGAGAACGTGCATTGGTCCGTGCTGTGTCCATCATGCAACCAGTTGTGCCTATCACGGATACGATCGTGTGTTCCCCTCCCTCAGTTGAGCGCAAACTGTTCACGCGTGGTTTGTTCTCCCCTATGGAGCTATGGGGCTCATGTTTGTCGTGCATTTAACTTAACTGCTTTACGCCATTTCTCCCTCCCCTTTTATTCTCCTTCAGTGCAACCCCTCTCTTTTCCTATTAAACGCTCCTTTTAATTCCTATTTATTGCATCTACTTTGTTTTTTGCTATTTATATCGCCGTAAATTAGGCATTACCGTTCTTAATTCCAAAAACTGTTATTTTTTTAAATTTTTTTTTTTTGTTAAACCTTCAATCGATATTTTTCTATGATGTCTGCGCACAATTTTAATTTTCTAATAACCCGTAGTAAATAACATCAACTTCTTGTCATTATACTTCCATCCATAATCACAATTAAATCATAAATCTTTTTTTTCAAAAACCATTGGGAATTGGGGGTGATTAATAGAAGGAGGGAAAAAAACAAAGCAATTAGCCCATCAACAACTAAAAATCACACCTTTCCATAACCATAAAATAAAAGCTATAAATCTAATGTGACATTTTTTTTTCTCTTCTCAAATATATATGTGGTTTGTCTGTGATTACATGTGCAATAAAGATAATCATTTTGAGTGTGAAGCAAAGCAGAAACTAACATTAATCGCTTCAATAACCAGCAATTAAGAGCATAAATATGACAGAATGAATATGATTAATGACGTTTCATGTAAATCTATTGATAAAATTGTTAACTTTTAAAAAAAATATGTACTTTATTTTATTCACCTGAATCATCTGAATGCGGCGCACGTGGTGAAAAGCGGCACTAACATTTTAAGTGATCAGTGATGAGTGAATATTTCATGCTATTTCTCGCTGTAAGGGGCGAATAACCAGTTATCCGCACACCCCACTCTGCTGTTCCAACTGACAACACATGGCTATTTTGTTTCTATTGTCCAACTAACATATCGTGAGCACGTGTTTGTTGCATACGGCTTTTTGTGAGGTTATCAGTGGCTGCACTACATAATTGGCCTTGTTAAAACGAGTAGCCTTGGACACCCTCGTCATGTGGGGTGGCTGGCAGCAATTTAAACGTATAAAACGCAAAAGGGTTGGCTAAATAAAGATAGATAAACTGTATTAATTGGCTTGAATTTGGGCAATTCAATTTTTTTATTTCCGTTTTTGGATCGTGTTTAGTTGATTATTTTCAATTTGTTTAGGTTTGCTTATTCATTATTTATTTATTGTTTTATTTTAATTTAACTTTGATTTCTATTAGCTTTTTAATTGGGTTTTTAAATGATTTTGTTAAAGTTTTTAATGGTTCTTGTTGGTTTTTATTGCTTTTAGATAGTTTCTAATGGTTTCAATTGTTTTTAGATGATTTTTATTGGTTTTTATTGGTTTTTATTGATTTTCAATAGTTTTTATTGGTTTTTATTGGTTTTCAATGGTTTTTATAGATTTTAATGATTCTTATTGCTTTTTAATGATTTTTATCAGTTTTCAATGATCTGTATTGAGTTTTAATGATTTTTGTTGAATGTTTTATTCAATCTTATATTTTCAAAGAAATAGTTGGAGTATTAAGACACGTTAGACCAAGGCCGCCCACAACCCGGTAAAATAACATTTTCCCGGGCCCCGTTGGGTTTTTCAGACGCAGAAAACAAAACATTTTTACAACATAGTCGGGGCCAGGGTCCCCTTCGGACTTCCGGGTCCCGGAAATTCTTTTTACGGCTCCTCTCTCTCCCACTTCTCGACGGCACAACACCGACACCGACACTTTGCTCGGCATCGACATTGCAATAATAGACTTATGGTCATAGAGAACAGAAAGCAGCGGCGGATTAGCCACACAATAAGGCGAAGTAGGCACATGCTTAGGGTTTCCAAAGATTTCGGGGCCACAACCTACTCTTTTTTTTTTTTTTAAAGTAAACATTATTTTATCAAAAACTAATTAATTCAAACAGTAGGCGCAAATTTTACGCAATTTGCATCATTTTACAACATGAAGTACTGTAGTTCATTTTTTTTTTCTGAAATTAGTATTTGAGTCTAAAAATTAAAATTTTCTGGCTAAAATTTGCAGTTTACCTTATACAGTATATATATACTGTATATTTACCTCTGAGGCCCTAAAGAGGCTGTGCCTAGGGGCCCCAGAAGTTATTATTCGGCCACTAACAAAAAGAAACAAATAAAATAATGTTGAACGATACCCTTTTTATTCTAAGCATTGAAAATTACTGACCCATTGCTCGCGGTCAGTGCAATTTTGGAATTTTTTATTCACACAGAAGGGATGTGGAAAAAGCAGCACGCGATCGTTGTCAATACCATTTGCTGACCATTGTGGTGAAAAGAAGCAGGTGTGATAAAAATGACCGACCATTAATTGCCCTGGCCCCTCGCCCATAAAGAAAAATAAAAATAAAAATAAAAATGGTTCCTCCCATAATATCCATTAACAATTTCCTCTGTTCTACCCCATCGTATATCCGTTTGTCATAATTTCATTTCTTGCGCATCAAGAGTGCGCCTAATCTCTGGTTCACACACAGACACAAACACTGCAGTGAAGGACACCAGAGGCAAGCTCTTCTTCATCCTGACTCACAGTCGGAGGAGGGACTTATCTCGTGTCCCTGCAGGGCTGAGAAAATTTCATAACATGATAATATAACTGCACTTTTCGCGTCAAATTTGTGCACTGATAAGAGGAGTGGTGAAGTTGCCAGTGTATCCTGTTCTCATCTCAGTCGCGGGGGTAGATGTGTTGGTAAGAGAATATTTCATTTGCGCTTCGATAATGAAAAGAAGAAGAAAAAAATATATATGAATATGGCGTGGCGAGATACCGTGCTATATAAAAGTGAATTTCCATGGGAATGGCACTCGAACCCGTTTAGTTGCACCCATTAAACTGGGAAAGGGAACACGAATACTGCAAGGCCCCAACAGCTAATTCAAGTACCGCACCTAACATATCATTAAAACAGTTTTTTTTTTTTTGTGTTGAAAGATTACTGCATCAATATTTAAGTTTCCCAATCAATTCAATCAATATAAAAATAACGACAAATGCCATTGAACTTTAAATGTGGACTTTTTTCGCCTCATTTCTACACTATTCATAATAAATAATAATAAAAACCAGAAAAAACAAGCTGAAAGATTAAACAAGGATGGCAAATCTGTTGGAAAATTAGTTGTTCAATGACCCTTCACACCTTTAGTGGATTGTCCGTCCAAATTCATTTAAATAAATAACAGGAGGTGAAGTTTTTGCACATGACTTGATTTCGAGCACGCTTCTACGCACTTCTTTTGGCGCGAAAATTGTGCGGTTGAAGGGGACTCGGCACAAGCAAACATGAGCTCGGTTAAGTGGAAAATCAGCGGCAACTCGAAGCAGCGATCCGGTGGCCAGTGGGGACTACACTTGGCTCTTCCCCCCTGCTTTAGCTAACAGTCCAAATAAATCTGTCCATATATGGCCATTTGCGAAAATGTCCTCTCTCAATTCGCTCTGCTTTCCTCTTCTCTGTTCACCACTTTTCCTCAACGGGAAATTCTCATATATATCACTCGAAAGAAGTAATGCTGTCGAGATTTTTTTTGGCAAGAGACGCAAAATATAGGTGCGATGCCCCCTTAATCTGAAAACTTTCCATTACAAACAGAAAACGAAGAGAA